>MNPL01002447.1:0-10495 GCA_002081605.1 Tropilaelaps mercedesae
ATATATATATATATATATATATATATCTCAATGACGAAACGAATAGTAATAATATTTTGGATGATGGTACATTTGCCAGGCCGCCCGGTTAAACTGCGTACATAAATCTGCGTAGACGCGTGGAGACACAAGTAATTGAAGTCCCACTTCGAGGGCTACGAAACGTACGCACGCTATGACATACCTATACAATTGATCATATCACGGTATCCGAGAAGACTGCGGAGTTAGTAGAAGGGAGTGTCGTTTGTAAGAAAATTGCTCCTATCCAAGCGACGAGCGCAATATGATTATGTTAGTACGTGCGCTTTACAAACAAAACAGGAATAACGGCTCTCTGCCGTATTTCAACTCATATCAGAGGTCTTTCAAGAAGGAGCAGCCACAAACATACCAATGACGACTTTCAGCTAACTGGTCACTGAGCGGCGTGGCCAAATTGAGCTGACGGTCAGATCGAAAAGAAGTCGGTTAGACAATATTCCGTGGGACAACGAGCACCCATATCCAAACGACAGCAGAAATGGTGCATGTAAAAAGTGCCCTGGCAAGCTGGTGTATTCCACGAGCAGATTTTATCAACTCGCGATCCTATAGTTTCGCTGAGAAAGAAAGGGCTACGAAAGCTTTGTGGGGAGTGAACTGTGACCAAACATAATTCTAGCGAAAAGTGTGGATTTTGACATCACAAAACACGATCAAACACATAGAAGTCACTAAAAAAGCAGAGGTATAAGGCTCAGTGTTATATTATACACAATGAATTGTCTGATGATGGTCCGTATTCTAGCAATGAAAAAATAAAGCAATCTTAAGGGAATTGTTTCCAGAGGTGGAACCTACAATGTGTGAGGAACAGCCCGGGCTAACAAAAACCAATGGAACTTGCTGCCACACGCTATGCTCACGCGTGGGGTTAATGGACCATAGTACAGAGACACAGACACACAAGCAGGCATGGGTTCAAACACACATGATCTATATATAAAACTTATAACAAGATTATATACATAAAATCTAACACACATATGTCTGACTACGAAGTAGTAGGAGATAACGATCGACAGCAACTGTATGTTACGATATTCACGCAGCTTTGCGAGCGCACCACAGACATGTGAACAATAAGTATGACAACCCCGCAGGAAAAACAACAACAAATGCCGACACTCAAGGAACAACAACGATAGCATTACATAAAATACGAAGCCGGGCGGCTGTTTTGGTGTAGTGGTATACGATAACAATTAAAGAGCCAACAACAACAAAGCAACTGTATTCAGAAACAAATGTATAATAATAATGATACTAATAATGACGACGATGATAATGGTGATAATGATGAGTGTCAAAAAATAATACAATGATTGATAAAAATAACTGGTGTTAACTATACTAAAATGAAGACCCAATACGCGACCGACGACATCTAATTGATAATACTTGACATGGTAGGAAATAGAGGCATCTTTCTGAAGCCCACTCCTCCCATTTCCACGCGAGTAAAACGAGCGGGTGCAAGAAATGCGAGTGTGTAAAAATGCACAAGCCGCATTTTGATAACATAACAACAAGGTTTTAGATAGTGTGTCGCAGCAGAACGCTTCAATGGCAATATGGAAACTGGTGGAAATTTGCATGTACAGGCGTGGAGTGTCTTGTACGGGTGCAGATGAAAAGGAGATACAGAAAACAATGAGTCACTAGCACGACTGGACCGACTATGAGCTTCGACCGGTGATGGAAACGAAAAATTGGATCTTTCAGTTGGTAACCTCTCTGCGCAGCCAGAATTGCACTCTAACCATACAGAATCACCAACACTTATTCTGACAGCTTTAATTAAAATATCATACATGCATCATTATGTATACAAATGACACGGATACATAAATACGAAGCAATGACGAAATATTGTAAAATTTATATCGAAGTGAAAAACAACGGCTGCAAACAAAATTGTGAAAAAATATATATATAAACTCAAAAGAAACAAATGGGCGCCGGTAATGGTAATAATAAATACAATGCCGGCGAAGATGACAACAATTAACAACCAACCTAAATGTGGGTTCCACGTGTATCCCATTGTAATAAACAACGTTTTGCACCATTAAGCCATATACAAATCGAAATTTTGAATATGTTTTCTCTACACATATGTAGTTTAAATGCGTGAAATTTCTTACTTGCAAAATGCACCTTGCTTTACATGGGTGTACGTAACAGGTATATTCAATGCAGCGCCCTTTGGTACTCCTTAAGGCGCTGATTGAGCTGTGCCAAGAATAGAGGAAAAACAGGGCTTTGAATTTTGTACAGGGAACTCAGTGGGTTCGTTTAACTACGGTCCGTAATATTGACTGATCTCTAGCTTAATTTCTCATGAGTACAGTATACATATCTTTCAAAATTTTTAACAACGAAGATACGTAAACCGGTGACAGTGAACATGGAGACAATGCCTCACATTACAAAATGTGTTTCGGGTAGATAACTATGATTGGCTAATTAAAAAAACAGAATATCTGCTGAAACCCTTTTTAGGACGTGATAGTAAATAGATAATATTCTGTTACCTACTACAATATACGACGTCGGCTACGAGTAAATACGCATAGACAGTTCCTTCAAACAAGGCATACAGGATCTTTAATAGATTATTGAGGTGTACATATTATAGGTTTCGAGACCTAGCTAATCTCGTGGAGTTGTAGTTCAACTGGTGCTTGCATAGTATGATTGAAGCTTCAGTCCATAGTTGTTCGCATATAGTCCTTTCCTGACGGAACATCTATTTTTCGGACGCCTGTGGGAAACAGTTTTGGAATTTCTTCCTCGGTTACCGAGGGCAGAACCATGCATGGGGTTCCCTTTTTCCAACCGGCTGGTGTTGCCACTTTACGAGTTTCCGTCACAATCAGTGAGTCCATAGCTCGAAGCACCTCACTAGAACGAAAGAGCATTGTTTAGAGAATCATTACATGCGAAAACATATTTCTACAAGCTATAAAAGGTGATTGTGCCAATCGGATTATCATATAAAAATAGCTTTTGATAACAATAATAATAATAATAATAATGGAAGTTTTGTAAACACTCCAACAGACGCAGTTCCCATAATGTCAATTCTTGCTAAATTTAATTGCTCTAACGTACGGTTTCGATCAGTATAAACCGGTTTAAGGTAATCTACAAATGCCACAGGCGCTTTCCAAAGTTTTAGAAAATCGCAATGACTGACTCAAAGTTTCGGCCGGTAGTAGCTGGATAGAGCATCGAGAGTTTCATTTTCTTGTCCTTTCCAATCATAAAGACGGCTCTGCAGGTCAATGGAATGCCATTTTTGTCTTTCTCCTCGGGGTCCAGCATTCCAAGGAGGTTGGCGATGTCGCGCTTTTCATCGGCAATGATCGGATAGGGAAACGGGCCTTCTGGTAGTTCACCGAAAGCTTCAATATCCTGCGCAATACATACAGAAGAAAATGTAAAAGCGTATGACACGGAAGTTCAGGCACGTGTCAAGAATGCATCTCCCCGCTTATATTTGTAGCAGTTGTACATACAGTCAATCATGAAATCTTACTTGACCTAAAGTGTCGAAGCTGTTTGGAATTTTTATCTTAATCTTCGTATCAGATCATTCACGTAGAAAAATCAGGTTCAACAATGTTTTAGAAATGGATATGATATAGTTACCTATAATTTTTCACTGCTAATGCATTTTGGGTCAAATATCCAAACAACAATGATATTTGGACAGATTGGGCAGCGTGAATTACGGGAGATCGTCGTTATCACGATTGGCAGCCGCCTGTTTTTGGGTTCTTGACTGGCTAACCTTGATCCATCCACGGTGGCTTTCCACCGTGTCACATGAAAGAGCAATAAGCTTCACTCCTTTGGCAGCAAACGTGGCGTGGAGTTGCGCTGCACGGGCTAATTCCGTAGTGCACACCGGAGTGTAGTCAGCTGGATGGGAGAACAGGATTGCCCACCTGTAAACATCAAAGGCATAGCATTTTGCCATCACGTATTACTATCCCTTTTTGCTAGCTTAAAACCAGCAATATTGGCTGACCTTGCTAACCATTTCGTATCCCCGTAACCTAGACTTTACCGCGTGTCTAACTTAAATACGAAATTGGCTCCTAGATATACTTGCAGATTTTTTTATGAAAATGAATCAACTTTTAGCTTTAATGTTTAAATATGAAGAGCTCGTCCTAAACAACAGAGTACAGAGCCAATTGAATTTATTTGCAAAAACTGGCGAAGAATTCAACCTGACCTAAACCTGTATTCATAATAAATATATGGGAATTTAGCAATCTGTCTTTGTCCGAATGAAAAACAAAATCAATTTATAAAGATACCCGCATAAATAACAGTGTTTGTGGTTCTCAACATATTCTCAACTCAACGTATTCATTCTAATAATGTTCATATAATAACGCAATTTAATATAATCCAATAATTCTATTTGCAGAGTCTTCCCAAGTCAGTGTGGTCTCGCTTACAGTTATATAACGAAACAGCAAAACAAAGACCCTACATGAGCCAAAAAGGAACTGCCTATCACATCATCGGACAGCCCAGTACACCATTATTCTACATGTTGTGCAAGGACTAACAAAACTATTTTCCCTTCTACGTCTGCATTCATGGACGCTTTTCTATTCTATGACACATTTAGCCAAAAGTTACAATGCTCACTAAGCGACAGTCGGAAGCCATGTAAACTGCATAGCTTAGCAGGTACGGAACAAGCCACACGTGCTTCTATGATAACATAAAAGGATGCAGGTGTGTTATGCAGTCGCCGAAATGTTTGCGTTTCGGCAACACGAGTGAATGGTCTATTCTTTAACAGCAACCCATTAAATATCGCTTTGTATTTATTACCCCATAATATTCAATCTAAAATTCGTTAATTTTGCTCTGCTTTGTAAATAATTGGGCATAACTAGTTTAATAATGGAAGTTTACATCCCTTCCAAGAAATTAAGGGTTTTGTCATTGGTGTCAGTACACGTTGTTATTTTGCGAGCAATAAGTGATTCGGCAAATAAAGAAACAGACTAGAACAATAGAAAGGCGAGTACTATTAAGCGACCGTGTCTACAGCATCTGAGTCCATTTCATTTCTAGTCCAGCTTAGGGCACCGTTTTCCGATGGAATCACTGCTGACAGTGGTGCTCCTCTAGTATGTCATAACATTGCCAGCGACAATGGATGACGTCACAACATCTGAAGATTCCCCTTCCTTAGCTAGTGAGAGCAAACGTCGCATAATTACAATTTCTATTATCATTGTAGTAATGATTATTATCGTTAGAATTTGTACTGTGCTGTAACCAATGACTTTAAAATAGGTAAAACGCCGTGAACGCGTTTACACAGCTTCTTACAGCAGCAATCATATGTGTTGTAAAATCGATTTTCAGTATGAAAATTGGTACGAGACGGCAAAGTTGAAAACTCGGTTAGACATATTCAGTGTGTCGACCAGTAAAGTGGGTTTTCAAGGACATTATATATATAAGCAATATATAAGCTAGACCGAGGCATCTAATTAAAACAAGGCGTGGAGGCGTAAAATAAATAGATACTAGCTAAAAATAATTAGGTTGTAGTTGGTTAAGTGAACAGTTTAAAAAGTGTGATCTGACACCATACGCTATAATCACTCACAAAGATAAAGTGAACGTAGATAACACTAAAAAGGTTATTGAATCATAAAAGTTAAGTATACGCTTCATCTCTTTCATAGTAGGCAAGGCGCAAAGCGGGCCTATACAGTGAAGAATCACGGGGCAGGGCGGGAGCTCAGCTGTACTTCCTTAACAACGAATCGACCACATATACTAGCATAAGCATCAACATATTGGCAAAGAAGAAAGGAGAATTCTCCTCTAGGTCAATGTTATATTGCTTCCCTTTTAGACTTGCTCTTCCTGACACATAGATAAGTTATTTCTCCCTATATGTTCATAAAGCAAAAATAACTTATGATGTCTTACATTTACAAATACTTATTGTATCGCACTAATTTACAACAGCATTGTAATTCACGTCTTTAAATCAAGAAAGCCACTATCATCAACCTTGATGTTTTTGCAAAAAAGAACCGAATGTTGATATATTGCGGATTTAGCTAATGCTTCTATAAGTATGCGTGTGCGGTATATAACAAAAGAAACCAAGCTAAGCCGACTAATAATTCTACATCTATCCAGCTTATAGCACTGGAACGATCCAGTAGAGAAATGAGAAAAATCTAGCAAACACCATCATCGATCGCTTTATGCATAGCTTTTTTGTTACATGGGTCTCCAAGTTTTGTCGACGAGGCAAAATTGGAGAGTTTGGATACCGAGTAGGCTGCGAGAAAACACCAGAGGTAGCATGTGGTGTCAATGTGTGTGCTGCTTGTATTTAATTAACTGGCTTTGAGGGAGGATTCAATCGAGGACCCTTCCCGTCTGTTATTGGAATATGATAGCACTGTCGCCCATTTTTCAGGGGGCTGGCCCAATGTTGTTCACATTGTGAACATAGATAAAATCTACATCGCCTGCTGCACGACGCAGGCTGGACATGACGGCGACAACGAATACATATATATTACAAAAAAGGTAAATATATAAAGCGTCTACTATTCCTTCTGTCAGAGGTCACCTCAAATGTGTCATACCTTTCTTACTCCCTTTCAAATAATGTCTAATTGTTAACAGATGTCAACAACAGGTTTCTCAGTAAAAACTAGTGCATTTGTACATCGTGCCTTGAAGACAGTCGATTAGAAATTCGCTTGCGCGTCTGTATCAGATGCGCACATGAGAAGTGTAAAGATTGTTCGCGAATAGTGCGCGATCGCTGCAGGCTTTTATATAGCATATATTATTACACCCATTTATCTTCCTAAGAGAGGCTTTAAATGGGTACTTACTCACGTAAAGGATAACCATCAAAGTGAACCGCTAGTACTTTAGCGCTGCAATAAATATTGAGTCGACAAATCGAAGCAACTATTCTAGATAACGGCAATCTAGTCTAGACAGTCTTGAAACCGAAAATTTTACAATCTATACATTTTTGTTAAACATCACACTAAATGCTAGATCTCACAACAGTAAAATATGAGATTGTCCTAATATTTTAAAGGGTTGAAATGCCAGACAATAAAAAAATTGGAAAGCTCTGCAAATTTTAATATGATTTAAAACAAACGTTTTTTTTTTATAGGAATTCTTTGACAATTTGGTGTCGACCAGTAATAGAAAAAACAAAGACATTTTATAAAATGCATCCAGTTACTGAACTGCCCACGTTTTTATAATGTACCTCGTACACCGTCGATTCCCCACGCCGAAAAATGTAAGCTGTGATGCCCTGCAGGTAATTTGTATGAATAGCGAAAAATCTTCAGCATTCTTCCATAACTACAAGATTTCTTACTTGTGACAAAATAATGTCTATTTTTTCATGTCCTGGTGATTATGTTTTTTTTGAAAATGTTGTATGATTTCCTAAGTTCTCACCATGATTTTATATTCCAACATTATTCTTACGAAACAGTCTGTTGCACTTACTTGTCCTCCAGCCAGTCGTAAAACATGAACTCTCCCTCAGTGGTTACACATTTGAAGTTGGGAAAATAATCGCCAAGATTCAATGAACCCATTTCTTGTTGGTTTTGTACCGATTCGACTCCTTCGAAAACTTTGAACCAAACGTGCGGCAACAGGCGTAGGTCTACCACCGGATGCAGAATGTAGCTTCTAGCGGCGCTCACTGATTGATCTTGTGCGCAGGCGAAGTATAAACAGTGCCGACGCCTCGTGGATGTTATTACTAGTGGGGCCTCGTGGAGAGGGTATGATGACGGCAATGTTGGATATCGAGGAACGAGCACAGTGGATGGTACATATGTCGTTGTCGGCTACGAAGCAGTCAACGAGTGCAACTACGGTTGCGCAGTAGAGAAGGCCACTCGTTACTAGTCGCCGCATCCATCAAATACTACGCCGACTGAATCCCTACGCGTACGCAACAGGCGATCTGTCCACTGTCCGAGCACCGCTGCATAGTGTCCCTTCTTTGTTTGGGCTGTTGGGGGCCACAATTTGTGAACGCAGACGCTGTAGAGTTGTAGCGAAGAGTTGCTCGGCCGTCGGTGAAAGCCACTTAACAGAATGACTTCGCGCTCACACTCTCAGGCTGGTTTCATAGGAGCAGTAATTGTTAGTTGCTTACTGACGCAGCTTCCAAATGGTCTGGGCTACCATTAAAGCCAGTTAGCCGTTCGTGCTGTGCACAGATGTAAGAATGCTGGAGAGAATACATTTTAGATTAACTGGCGGATAGCTAGCCTGATATGGGTGTGAACATTGGTGAACGAAATGGAATATAGTCTCATAGAAAGGGAGGGCCCCGCTCAGATGTATCACATCGTCGATTGCGAATCTTGCTTTGTAAGCACCATCGATCAAGTTCAGTTACATATATGATAGCAACCATATTTTATTAAAGCGACAGACTGACAATCCAAGGTTTAGTGAGCGTTTTAGATTCAAAGTTTTAGTGTATATAAACTTCGTTAGATTAAATTCAGGCACTAGCCGAACTAGTCGATGTCCCTAAATGTAGATCACAATTTCTAAATGATTAGTGGAATATAGCGGCCTGTCGAATGGACCTTTTGGTCTCTAGGCATGGTGGAAACCTTTCGCTCTGCTCGGGCGAAGCTAGTGAAAGGGCACCCTGGGGGAGTTTAAATCTGCGCGGTTTGTGCGCACGCACTTTCACTTCATTTACGGTATTTTTATCACTTAGAAAATGATCTTTCTAATGAAGTAACGATGGCTTAAACACTTGTTTCTTGGACGCAACCGAATCTCCATAACTATACAATACAGTGCATATATGGTTCATTGACGAACTGGCATTATCTACAACGCTTTTCCTACCATACAAATAAAATTACAAAAAGATATGATCCACAAGATATGAATATACTCTCTTGTAATAGAAGCAATTATTGGACAGATTGTGTACACACATAAATGAAATGTCTCGTCAGTTCAATCGTCATCACATGAAATATTGTTTGTACATCACTGGATCCAATTATCTACACATAAATTTGTTGAACCATACATCCTAGCTAAGTTCCCGAACCTCCCTGCAGAATAAGCCCCAGACGTTAGGCAAGCAGTGGGCAACTGCACGGCGGTATTCTCTGAAGACAATGGGTCTTTAAAATGTAGTTCGTCGAAATACATCAGCAGGAATTGATCTTCTAACCATTTTGAAACCAACAAGATCTACGCGGGCCATGTAATCAAGGGTAACGTAGGCATCCAATTTCTTGAAAATTTCTGCAACCGAGTCTCTGCGACATATACCAAAAACTATTGTAAGGGCATTCTTCTTTATGATCTTATTTTTGGAAATGATGGTTTAATAGCTATTACCCTAGATAGTGCTTCCATAGTATAGGAAGACTAAAATCAGCATATTTTATGCTATAATTAAGCAATCGACGAGAACGTCGCATTCCAACGGCGACAGATGTATAAAAAGGCTGCATAGCATCTATACACTACAGCTTTATAAGAGTTTGGTATCTGAGTATTTCGCGGAACGTCGGACTTAGGCAATTGACCGTTGAAGACGTCAGAACAAGCGCACAGAAAAGCCACACTGGATCAGTCCTTGTAATATTTAGAAATGAACGCATGTAAAGCTAATTTGACTCGTATTGACAATTACTCCAAACACTTCGAAAGCATTCGCAAGCTTCTCCAAGTTATGCAGAGCAGCATAAATATCTCAGTCCAGCTTATAAAAACGTATGTGGGATAGAAGATGCTATCTGCGTAGGCAATGCTCTTAAAAAAATTATATGTATTGAATAAATACACTGCTTATTAAAAGTTCAGAATATTTATTTACAGAACGTGCCGTAAGGACTTTTGCTTATCCACACTATTCCGGCACTCGTTCCCAGTCTTTCGATTCATTTGTCGCCACGATATTTATCTTCCGGTCGTGTACGTTTTACGTCAGCTCGAGTCCCCAGTTCTGACATATGAGTGTTCCACACATCGATTTTTCGAGGTCGTATCATTTACCTACCACTTGCTCACAAAAAGTTTGCGTCATCGAGGCCCCGGCCTCATCTAAATATTTTTATATAGCGTTATTCATTAACCATCATCTTCACTAGAATCTGCATATTTTCATCAATCCAAGTATATCATATCATTTTACCTTAATATATGTACTGTAATAATATCGCTGCATTATTTTAACTCATTTAATATTTTCCTAGGCAGCAAAGTGTGTCGTCCAAAGCAGGGGCAGGTTCGCAGTGATTCGGCGAACACTTAAAGCACCTAGATTACATGTAACGATGTCTCTCCCTCTTACGCCTTAGACTTTATGTATCACTTCTTGCCACATATATATATATATATATATATACAT
>MNPL01002448.1:2223-15960 GCA_002081605.1 Tropilaelaps mercedesae
GCCGATCGTTGTCGTAACTGTGTCAGCTGCAGGTTTCAGCTACTCTATGAAACCCTTCTGCTGACGTCTCTGGCTGGCAGAAAAAAAAAGTGCAGAAAAAAAAACAAGTGGAATAAAATCTAGACGTACAACGACCGCACGATTCAGCGTGGCCTGGATGTATAGACGAGGCGGGGGCGGCGCGGGGCGATGCGTCTTCATTGGGCCGCGGTACGACTACAAAATCGGCGTTTTGTTTGCCCCATCGCCGACCACGCATTTGTTAGTGTGCGGCCGCTCTGCGCGGGGCAATTTTCGTCGGCGTATCACTTCGTGGCCGACCCCCACCGACCGGCCGATCGCCGTGTCAATGTGTCCAGCCATGACGGTTGCCTGTGATGGGATCTTCGCGACATCTCCGCGATTTTCATTCAAGAAACAGAAAAATATACGGACGGACAACGAATTGGCGCTCGATGAAAGAGGGCCTACAATACTGGGTTTGTTGTTGTTGGTACTGTCAGTTTTGTTGTCGTCGCTGTTGCCACTACAGTGGATTTTCGCTTTGTTCGTCGACCGCAGACGAGTCTGAAAAAAGCCGATGCAAAACAGTGGAGGGGCAGCTCGAGTCGGTGAAGACGAGGGTCACGTCGCTCCTGAATTTCTCCATTTCACTCCAGTGCGTAGCGCCGATCAGCGACAGGCCGCGATCTCACCTTGACCGGTGTGGCATTATATTATTCAGTTGATCATTTCTGCTATTATTTCGATTACTCGGCCGCCCCGTTCCACTAGCCTCCACCCTCATTCCCTCGCGAAGATCCGTGAAGCCACCGTCACCTTCGAGGCGTCGCGGGCTCTGCCTTTATATTGTACCGTGGCGGTGCCAATGGCCATCACGACAGTGTAATCGTTTAGTATTCACGACCGGCCCGGAGGATGCAGCGCAAGAAATGGCCGCGACCAGTGAATGTGTCAAAGGACGGGAGGCCAGCGGGTCTAAGGTAGTTAACACGACGGCGCAAATTTATGGAATGCAATTTTTAATGCGACTTTTGCCAGCCGTAAGGCTGTCCCTTGTAGGCAGCGACTGGCCAGGAGGATGGAGAGGCGAGATGTAGACCATAATAAGCTCTGGGGTTGAATATATACACACACACACACACACACACACAAACACACACAAGCAGCTGGCCGTCAGATCGACGTTCCAGATGAGGAATTAACCGAATTATTTAACCGTGTGCTTTGTGCCGGTTCCACGCACCTGTGCTTCCGGAGCGAAGACTTTGTCTGATGTACCCAGAATTTTTGAAGAGCTGAAGCGGCTAGAACGGTGTCACATCGACGGCTGGCGAAGCGTTCGTTGGTCGGTGGCGATTAACCAACTCCGTGGCGTAAAACTATAGAATAGACTATCTGCATAGACAATAAACCGATATGAGAAGTAATCTCTGTGTTATGTCACAGCCGATAGAGTGGCCGTATAAAATGGATAAACTATGGCCTGGAACAGACATCAACAAATGAATTCCTCATTTGCCGACGATAGCTGGCAGATAATCACAAGGCGGCCGTATGAGGCCGCTGCATTATACTCAATAGTACGCCTACATCTTGTAGTGAGAAAACCTCACAAATGTACATCTAGCAACGAAAACTGCCCCAGCTATGCGAAATGCAACATTAAACGGAGAACCGCCATTTCCAGTGTGAAAAGCATCGGTAGCTAGACGGACACTGAGAACGCACGTCCTTTGGGAACTTGATTTTGTCAGAGTATTCCCATTCATGCTGGCTAAGCGTAAAGATTAAACGCCTTCTAGAACGGTTCTTCTACGACGTTTGCGATAACGGAGTGATGTTATCAGCAGGCACGTCGGATGAGTTCCGTCGATGAACACGTGCCACAGATATGTACATCCAGCATGCTTTTGAGGGTACTGTGTACGCTACACCAGCGTCAACACCATTAGTGACGCGACGGCTGGCTCGATTTCGACGTCTATATAGGCCATTGGCAGGCGATCCAGCTCTGTAATGCGTAAAAGTTTGCTTTTTCGAAACAATGCCCCCTCTCCCCAGCTACTAGATGGTGTGATGCAACCGAATGCCCTAGCTAAATTGAATGTTTTCGATATACTGGGGCATAGCTTAGATGCGCCATTCTCCTATTGGCCCACGCGTTCCTGGACGATATCAGGATGTTGGGCAATACGCCTAATCGTTGCGCTTACCAGAGCATCATTGTTCTCGGATCGAATTCCTCTAATAGTTTTCGTTTTTTCTTGCCAGCCGCACCAGCCCTGTATAACTGCCATAACCACGCTCGTCTGCTAATAGAGAACATCAAAACTTCTATTACATCCATGAAAAATTGCGGCCGACTGCGCAATGAGATGCATCGCCATTAGAACGAGTACATTTTTGGATTTCGGCCAATCCGTTGCGTTTTTACGCGGGGAACCTCCCAAAATTTAGCCAGAAACAGAAACAGTCACCCACGACCACCGTTAGTGTATATTTCGACTTCGATTTCACATAGCTTTTTCTCATGCGCAAAAAATGAGGAAGCAGGAAATGTAGTCTCTGCAGAACCTCTGCTTGATGGGCAAGAAAATGCATGAGTTGAAAAGTTCAGCTGCCTGCGTAAAAGGCGGTGATTAAAGCAATTCGAGAATTGTTCCTATGTCGAGCTAAGTCGAAATCGTAAAAATATTACCACCATAAATAAATATTGTCAACTTGTCGAATGATAGTGATCAACAGTTGAAAAAACCGCTCATTTTTTATGCAGATATTAACCAAGAAGAGGGTCCACCCAGTCCGCGAAGCCGTCGAACCGCTAAAATAAATTTACTTTTGCCGCGTCTGTTATATCCTTATCAATTCTGCATAAAATAGAGATAACAACAGCAAATCGTTACTCGTAGAAACGCGAGCTAATTTTCGTAGCAACGATAAAGCCCAATGTTTCTATAGCCGCAACAAACTAAAAACTTCTTGAGGTGAATATTCACGGAACGCTATACAACAATGGTGACCGAAATGAATAATTGGCGCCCACTTTCCATTAACTGTTTACAAATAAACCCGATCTGGTCGGCCAACATCGAAGTCGCCTGTTGAACCGAAAGCGCCTTCTCCGCAGGGAAGCACGCCGATTACAAGCGACATGTAAAAATGTCGACTTCTCTGTGCGTATTTGAACGCAGGACTTTGGGCTTTGTTATCGGTCCTGGCACAATCGGATATTGATTGTCGGACTCCTACCGTAACAAAGTGGACCTTGCTTGAATCAACCCGCTTTTAGAGCAGGCGCATATATCCACATAAATATTTGGCCAGTCCTTTAAAAAAAAAAAAAAACACATTTTTAAGAATGCCAGCATTCGATTTCGACGGCCGCCTTAGCCAGCCCATTAGAGTATGCGTGTAGGTGTCTCGAACCTATGGTACAAGTAGTACACATTTACATCACTCGCAGATGAATTTTACTCAGCTTGAAAACTCGTTCGTCTCATCTCGAACATGACGACGGTTTCTTGTCGGGGTCGAGCTCTGCTGGGTTTGTTGAGCGACTGTTCACCAACAGCGGCCCCAGCCCATTTAGATCACGAGGAACAACGACAAAAGTTTATACAAGCCCAGGAAGGTCAGACTCGGGAGAGGCTGAACAAGTAGCTAAAATCTGACCTGTTATTGACTTTTGTGAGGGGTGCAGCGGAACTCCTCGGGGGGTTCGGCTACAGTTTTCACGTGTTTGGAAGGTGCGTATAAAATGGCCGATTCGTGTAGGCCTGCCTGGAAGGATTCCGACACCCCAAATAGCTCTTTGCAAGCTTTGTGTAGAAATATCATGACTTATGGACACCCACTGTGTGCCTAATATTTATTATTCGAAATCCACCATGATTTTGTTGTTGTGTGTACACATGCAAATCGCCCTATCGAGTCCTCCGAAGGATAACATTGCTATACCGTTATCACTCTGTCCTAGCAACATAATTATTATTACTCTATTATCTTTACTAACTATTATTATTACTCTTATTATTATCACTGCATTGTGCTTTTCGTGGATGATGCGTTAAGATATTGATGTGACACTCAGACACGACACAAAAGTGCCAAGCCGAGCCATTTCGTCAAGCGAAGCTGTACGGCCAAGGTCCACCTATGGCGTCGATGCACTGAATTCCGCTAAACTGAACCTCCCGCAGTGAAGAACTGGATTAGTCTAACCGTCTATTATCCGCAGTGCCGAATCTTCTCAATTTATGCGGTTTCCTCTTTTTTCGTCGTTGTCATCGTCAATAGTAAGTCGGCTTTTCCCGCGTGCCTCTAGCCGGAGCAGTTCTGACGAAGTTCATTAATTTCCAGCGATTACCAGCTGAGCAACGAGGTCAGATCCGAGGGACGGTGCTCGTCGTGGCTGAGCCATCGATGAGGAGTCGTCATCATCATCTTTCATCATTTGGCCAATGAAACGCCTCTCGTTTTAACGGCCAACTCGTCACTGCAAAAACTGCGCCAACCATCGCTTTTGAGCGGCCACTGACGTGCGCTTAAGAAACAATTTGCTTTTTGCACAACTTGTGACGTACATAATTATGATTATTACTACTACTACTACTACTACTGCTGCTGCTACTATTAATAATAGTATTCTTGCGTTAAATAATGACAGTCAAATGCAATTTTCATCGAGAGTCGATCAATGCAGTGAATCACGCTAGTCAATATTACGCATGCGAGCAGGCCACATGACGGCCGTCGTGTCGACGACGCGGCGTCCGATTGGACATAATCGCAGCGAATGTTACCCTCCTTCTCCTCGTTCACAGGACACCTTCTTCATCCTATGAGGCCAAATAGACGGCCAACTAATTCAGTCTGCGTTGCATAAACCCGTCGGCCATCGTAATGGACGCCCCTCCTACTACCCCTCTCTTTTGCATTTTTCCATGTTTTTCTGTGCGCGTTTTGTCCAGTTGTTGATCTGGACACGACGAATCGCTCGCGATTCTCGTGATATCGTCACTTATCAGAAGTTGCGCGTCTGCCAGTTGGCGGCGTCCAGTAGCAATTATATCTGATTTGATTCTCTCGTATCTCAGACCGATCAGTAAATTCTACCGTTCGAAGACGTCGTTGTCAGGTGTCGAGCAAATTTGAACGCTGCTTCCAACAAACTGTTCCCATTTTCAATGTCGTTCGTTGTCGCACCTCATCGGCGTCGCTGAACGGGAACGCCTGCGCAGGCAACCGACGTTCGTAGACGAGGTAAATCGCCGCAAGATCAGAACGGCGTTGATCGGAGAACGGCCCAGAAAATCGGATGGTCAGATGCGCACGTTTAACAGGGACACATGAGAGGCTGAAGGTTGTACGACCGTTAGGCCTAAGATGGCCTGAGGACCTTCTCCGATGAAGGGCAGGTCGAGGGACAAATGTTGTTTTTTCATAGTCAACCTGCACAACAAATGAGGTTTGTCGTTTACACGCGAACGAGGACGTTTTTGTCCTTTTGTTTTTTTTTTTTCTGAAAATTTAATTCCCCAGACATGAGGTTGCAAAATTGTGGCCGATTGCAAGATTTCGAGCATTCATCACTTGAATGTCGGGGATGAATAGAAGAAAGGCAACGCACGATACATTTTCGGGTAGATGTCTACAAAACGGCGGGGAAAACGGCGTTTCGATATGAGCGTATCGCTAACGCGTACGCCAGTCGTCATCGACTAGCCGGGATTCATCATGGGAGATCGTTTACGAGTACGAAGTCCCCGCTCATAAAAACGGAATGGCATCTGAATAATGAATGCCGAAGTCAACGATGTGTGGAAGCTGTTCTGTCTGGCTTTCGTTTAACAATGGTCCGGACGCGGCCTATTGATCTAGACAAGGCACGCGAGTTTGGACATTTATTATGATTATGATGATACGATGTTGCCAGTTCTGTTCGTTTCTGTGGTCCGTCCCCGTAAGGCGAACCCGTTGACTCGAATGCGCAATGTCGCTAAGAAGTTTAACAGCGTCTAACGTTGTTTCTTTTCTCTACGAACCTCCGTAGCGTGTGTGGACTGTATCAGTAATTGTCAGCATGTACACACACACACACACACACACACACACACACACAACAGTTCACGAAACCGGCCAAATGTGCTGTAATTTGTTCTCATTAAATTTCGAAGAAACACCATTTCGAAGCACAAAGACCTATTGGTCAAGTTGAGTATCTAGACTGGGTAGTAAGTTACGCGTAGTTTACAAAATTGATTAACGTTCGCCGTGGCTGGCGGTGTCGAAAGGTGTACATCAGACACCCGTGAGCGGCGTAGCCATTTCGCCTATAGGCCTCGCACCGTTTGCAGGACATGTCCTGCTAACAACGGTTGAGTCTTCTGAAGCGCCATCGTTTTGCCGGAGGTAGAACTTCTAAATGGGACGAGTCGCCCATCGTTACCTAGCAACACCTAGAAGGAAAAATCTTTTCTCAGTGTTGTTGTGCTGTTTCTGTAAGACAAAAATACACAGAGACAAAACACTTTCCTGCCGCCACACAGGACACTCGACAATATTGACATGTGCGCCAGTTTTCAAGGAATTGCTAGACTGACCGTTGCAGGCGGCATCTCTCGCGGCAGCCAAGGCAGGGAACTGTTTACAGGATCGAGCTCCTAACAGAGAGACGCTTCTACTTCTCTACCGTTCGGCCGCACGTTGGTCCTTAACTTCTTCGGTTGGTAGGTAGCGCAGGAGTGGTTTAGACCTGTCTTTTTCTCCTAAGAAAAACAGTGTGACGTCAAGACAGGCCGGCGAGCTTGACGTCCACTCCCCCGGGGGTTAAACGAGTTTCGCACTGGAGCTCGTGCAGACGACAGAGATAGATGGGAGGCTACAAGAAAGAGAGGGAGAGAAAAAAAGGAGAATAAGCAGCGGGGTAGCTTCGAAAATGTCGTCAAACCTCCAGCGTGCCGCCTACTCCTGGAACCAGGCGCCTACTTTTGGGATCGGTGTCACAATCGTGAACGCACACCTACGCGAACAACGTTTCACTTCGATTCTGTTCCCTGTAAAGTATTTGATCATGTCGTTCTGGCCTGTCAGTCGGCTCGTGGGATGTTTTTTTCTTGTCGTCCTGCACGCCCTGCCATTTTTCCGTATCCCCTGTAAGGAACACATTCGGGATCAGGACGAAATTTCAAGGCTTTGATCAGACACCGGAAGGCAAGCGCAAATGTGAGATGACAGCTCAGAGCTTCACGGCTAGAACAAGATGAGACGTGACTGGACGGCGGTGGCCATGATGGGAGGAGGTTTGTATGAGTTTTCAGCCAGGATGGTTTACAGGGCTCCAGATTTAGGTGTAAAGACCCTGATCGTTCGCTGTGAATTTTTCGAGTGATCCGCGTACCGCACCATCGCGAGGACGAGGCCGAGGTTCGTACTTTTACGTGGACCGTACGAGAGCCCACACACAGAGCGACGTACGCTGGAAAACTGCCGTACTGAGTGGTATTTTCAACAACACGGCTAACGTGTGTGTGTGTGTGTGTGTCGCCTGCTGGATAACGGTGAAGGTTTCCTTCTTCCAAAAAGGAGTAATCAGTCGCCTCGTCTAGAGGAAATTCGCCCGTGCGTGCAGAAAGGGAAATCAGCAAATAGAAGCAGAGGAGTCTCTCGTCCATTTGAAAGTGATGAGGAGGCCATAGTAATGTCGTTTCAAGGTTAAACTATACAGCCACTAGAGGCTGGCCGACCCGCCATCGTAGTACATGCAAGCACACCTTCAGCTAGGCCCTCATGAATATTCGAAATCAGGCTACTGCGCCGCACGACAACGCAACTAATGGCCCGAATGCGGTCAGCGAAGAATTAGAAAATTTCGGATCGGAGTTTTTCTTAGCTAATAATAACAATAATAATAACTGCTATTATATATTAACTATTACTATTATTATTATTATACTGTATATGTCATAGACGGCTGGGCAAGTAAGGTGCGCTAAATAAAGCATAGATATGATTATTGTTACTAAATCGTTCGTTAATGTTGCCATTGCACGGTCAGGCATGGTTGCGCATCGTACACTAAACAATTTCGCTAGCAAATACTTCAAGATCAGTCCGAAGTCTCTCGATCGTCCCACCGTGTCATGAAAACACGTGCGCACGACGTCCAAAAAGCGCTACCTCGTTGGACGAAGGCAATTTCTGCTCGCCTAACTTCCACGCTGACGTCCCGAATTTGTGATGGATAAACCCACCGCTAAGGAAAATCCTACTTCCCCTTGAAACCTACGCGACTCGCAGCCAGTGAATAGCCAACAGGTCTCGTAGCACACGAACTACATAGCCATGATGCCATTGTGAGACGAAGCTTTTTGTCAGAACATGGCAACACCAGCCGTTTGTCCCGTTGGGTGTTTTTGCCGAAGGTGCACAGCCTCTCGGTGGCAGGTCTCGATTTCGCAGGTGTTGTGGAGTAGAGGAATACAATGTTCCCGGTGGCAGGGAACGACAGCGGGATCTGCCAGTGCCCCTTGCTCACCAACGCAACATTTTTTTTTCCCTCACTATCACAACGGAGAAGCGCTCATGTCCGTTCAGTATTCGCGAAAACAACGGCGGAAAGTCATGAGCATTGACCACCAACCACACGACAAGGGCCACCCTATCTGAGTAAAAAAAGTCGCGTCCCAGCAAGAGTTAACTCGTCGTAGACATCGTTGGGTATCGTGCCACTGGCCGAGAAGATATTCCCGAGAAGATATTCAGACTAAACCGTCTATCTCTGTTCCATACTCGTTGACAGATGCGTCAGTAGAACGCAGCGTAATGCCCTTGACCATCGTCCGGCGTCTCGTAGATTTAAGTCTAGCTGAGTGGTGCGTGTGTCGTCTCTAACTTGTGTGTTCGTCGTTTATTTTTTCGTGTTTTCCCTGTTGCAGAGAGATGGCCGCTGTGATACGGGACCTTCGAGAGCTGCTCTGTAGTGCCGGTGGACGTTCAACGGACGAAGGCCGCGTCGAATGAGGCGTTCGGCCGGCGCGAACTCGCAAGAACTCTTCGATCTGTTTTCTTGCGTCTAACGAGAACTCGGCAGGGTCAGCCGAAGTGCCCCAGACAGGTCGAGCGAGGGAGCAAAGCGAGAACAGGACGGCTGTCCTGTGTTACCCCATTTGCGTGACACGATGCGGACGATAATATCAACGAGGTGCTGTGGTTGGGCCTACTTCTGCCCAATTTTGCTCGCCTCGGTACTGACGCTGCATCAGGCCGAGGCTGCGTGGCAGGACAACATCCACCCGAAACTTCGTATCCACAGTTTACGTAAGTAGCGTTCGATATGAAATGTTGCCGCTAAATAGGTGTCGTTTGTGTTGTCAGGCCATCTATGGGTGGCTGTCTGAGGTACAAGCGCAGTCGCTTACGAGTGAATCCATCGGACCTCATCGTAGATAGCTGTGAGACGCTTGGTAAGCTTTCTGCGATTGATTTTTTGCGTCGGGAAATCGGCTAGCTTTAAATTAACTCGTACTTTCTACTGTTATTCCAGACACCTTACGTACAGTGAGCACCACCAGTTTAATACTGTTCCGCTAGAATTAAATTTGTTTCATCGAATCGATAGCGTTCTCAGACGGTTGCGAAACTGCTCTGAAAATTCTGATATGAATTTCTGCCATGTTCAGATAATTGCGATCCATTTCACGCAACGGTGTTATTTCAGTAATCTAGAAGAACGAGAATGACGAACCGATCCATGTGCTAATTTTGTTAAGAACTCGAGGAACGAAACATCTGTAAGACAGCTTAGACCACCAGATAGCTACAGGGCCATTCTTATAAAGACATGTTGCGCTAGAAGAAACGTCCAGAAACAAAAACGCTCGAAGCTCTTGCGGAAGAAAAAACATGCTACACTAAATACACACAAAAAAAAAAATCGAATATCGTGACTGTTATCAAGTCGGCCGAAGCACAGAAAATGTTGGCAAGAACGTTGAGGCTTCAGCTACATCCAAGCTACAGCCAAGCTCAGTCAATCGCGTTACACGACCAAAAGTGTCAAATAGTGAGTAAAAGAAAAAATGGGCACTGCATAGAGAAAATATTTTTAAGGGCATTTCGATTGATTGGTCCTAGCCGCTTCAGTGGCCTTCTAGACGGGCCTGAGTGTTTGGAAACGGTACTAGGCTCACGTTATCCCGCCCTGCCAGAAAACGTTGCCCTCACCTTTCCATGCCAACGGCTCATTAGCTATCACTGTAGACGTCTTTTGATTCTTCTAATTCCGACCGGCGTGGTCTTCGGCATCGTTCGGTCTAAAGGTCCTTCTTGAGTCTGGCTTTACCCAGAGACCGCTTGAGGGTTAGCTCTACGTGCGGTCGGTGCTTAGCCTGTATTCTGCTCGGCAGACTTCTTGGCCTTGGTTCTTTAGCCGCTCACTTCATTAGCCCTCTGAAAGCTTCTCTAATGCTCAGAGGTGCTCGATGCTCCGTGGTCACAGCTTGTTGCTAGGGTTCCGCAAACCCATTCATCTACGAATGCCTCATGTTGCGGAAGTAGTCATAGCGTCTTCTGCCTCTGATCGGCTAACAAACGAAACAAGTCTCATTTACGTCAACTCTCGGGGTCAGCTGCTGCGTAGGACGGGTTGGACTTCTGGAAGTACGTAATTGCGTGTCCTCATCATATCCGACACTGGACAATGTTTTTTTATGCTATCTTTAACTAGGACACGAGCAGATCAGGGTGTCATGATCCTGTCATATCAGACCCTGACGATATAACGTCAAAGTTGCTAGAAAAATACGACACTTGAAGAGACCTTGCCGGTAGGTCTTCGAGGCCAAACTGGGACAGATATATCGGCTGCGAATGTAGTCAACATGTTGACTTTAGCGCAGAATTGGTGGAAGGGCTGTTTATTAAATCGGGTAAACCCTTTGAGGGATCATTTTGGCGCTTGCGCCGAAAAAGTGGGGCAGGACATCACAGATAGTTCAGTACCGGACATACTTGCAAGCCTTTTTTTTTTCTCGAAAAGACGTTTCGTTCTACTCGTAACACTGTCGAACTCTGTCAAGTTCTCCTCCTCCTTCTAGTGTTGGACGGCTCAGCCGGTTTTTCTAGTCAGTTTGTTAGTCGAGGTCCTACATAGGCCATTTTCGATGACGCTAGTCTTTAAAGGAACAAACCAGTGCAGAGAGTCACGTGTTTCGGCACGTTCATAAATGAATCCTGTACTGAAATTCGCTTATATTACGGCTGTCATAATAATACTACTGTTAATTGTACCGCACTTCAGGACGCTTGACCTTGACTAGCCTATGTAGACTTTAGGACACTTTGTCTAAGGTCTTTCATGTAGAATCTTCGTGACGTTCTCGCGTGCCAGACGTTCGAAATGAAGAAAAAAAACATTGTCGAGGCTTCTTCACCCGACATACACAAGGTCGTCGTACAACCTTCTCTCGGCCATTGCCAATGTCGATGGATTATCTCTCGACATGAACGGCGTCGCTAAGATAAACGTAATAAGGTCAACAAAAAGGCCATTTTCTGGAGGGTTTCCTAGAACAGCGGAGTTGTCCAACTCAGCAATTTGTCGCATAGCTCTTTTCGATCAGTCTGTCCACCGAAAACACCACCGAGTTTTTGGCCGGCTAATGGCCAATAAGTCGGCCACGATTGCGACCGCCTCCCAAGTGGTTCGTCTATACGAACATAGAATTAGCGCATGATCGGGCTTCGTTAGGATCGGCTTGAGTATTAGCCTAGCACTTTAGCGCTTATTTCTAGCAGGGCACACTTCGCCATTTTGGAATTCGCATAAAACACGGAAAAGTACCTCGGATAAGCGCAGCTCTGTCCGATAGATATCCGCTTTACGCGTGTGCATGAAGTGGTCACGCTTTGTGGTGTGTTGTTGGATGTGCTAGAATGCACATGTTGCGTGTAACATGTGGCGTGGTAAACCGACGTCGGCCGTTGGCTAATGCTTTTGTTGTCATTCGTACGAGCCAGCGACGCAGTAGCTTGATTGCTCTAAGTTGTAGGCGGGTGTATATTTTAATATGCGCAGACCGTTGTGGTGTTTTACGCGTATAGCCGACGAGGGGCCGTGTCACGGCGTGTTATTGGTTAGACATGTACAAGTTGGATGACGCTTAGCCTCTATGGGGTCGCTTGGCTTATGGCGCCCGCTAAGCTTAAATTGCCACGCAGGTGGCCTGTGGGACTGGCCTTCAAGCTCAATATATAGAGATGGACAACGTTAAAGTAGAAGCGGCAGTGGACTGACCTTATAGATATGGGTTGTTAATATTATTATTATCAGGCTAGTGTGTTAGTGTTAGGCGAAGCTTGCCACGACCCTACCGTTTAGTATTTATAAGACGGCAACTCGGCATGTTAATGAAATACTAGATTCTTTTGCCGATATGAGGCGAGACGACGTAGGG
Source organism: Tropilaelaps mercedesae (assembly GCA_002081605.1). Classification (NCBI taxonomy): domain Eukaryota; kingdom Metazoa; phylum Arthropoda; class Arachnida; order Mesostigmata; family Laelapidae; genus Tropilaelaps; species Tropilaelaps mercedesae. The sequence goes on from MNPL01002448.1 coordinate 14,682, forward strand.
TCCACCTGTAACGATATTCACGTACCTAATATGCTAAAAACATGCGGTGGTAACGGTATAAAGTGTGTATTATAGAGAGCAGATCAATCGTTTCCTAAAAGACTTACAGAGATGGCTTCCCGGTTATCAATTCAAAGTTGCAAACATGTTAAAAGCGAGCTTAAATTTTTTCGAGAAGAATTTCGGGCAATAACCGAGTGTTAGAGTAAACCATCGTCAGAGGGTAGCAGGAATAGGCGCGGAACTCGCTGAGCATTTAGGTCATCTTAGCTCGACTGCATTGATGAGTGATCAGCAAACTTCAGAGAAATAACAGTGCACGATGAGCCTTCACTGAGGATCAGCGTTCACAGAGGAAAGCGTTTACCGGACCACTGGCAAAAAGTCCGGCCTAGGTCGTTTGCTATAAATGACTGACTGGTTATCATTTTGCTGGAAAAGATTCCCCCGATTGTTTGGTCGTTTACTTCGTTTTGTAGTAACGCTAGCAAGGCAATCTAATTCGTCTCGCGCAAAAAGCACACGACGCATTTCTAAGGTCGTCCATCCACGCCAGAATGCAGCGGGCCTGTCAAGTCGAAGGCCACCAATGGTGAGCAGTTTGCCACAATTTTCTTGTGGTTCTTTGTAACGTCGACAGCACTCTACACACATAAGCATAGAATACACATACACGCACACACAACAAATACACACACACATTTACGGCCAAACACAACTATAGCGTGTATCGCGTGCCGTCAGCAAACACCGTACGCAATTGCTACCCCGCCGCCGCCGCCGCCAGCTGCGGAGTCAGCCTGGAACAGACAAGGCCACCAAACTTTTCATCCGTACACACTAATTCGTCTTCTAGGTCCCACCGGACGTTCCACTGAATTTCTTCCACTATTTGCCGTAGAGCCATTCGCTGTGGAAGTCCGTTTTCTAGGGGAAGTGCTTTCGAGGAATATTTTACTGTATATGATTTGCTGGGTTTTTTGTTTCAACCCGTCGTGGTGAAGTCACGGGATTGGTTGCAGGTTCTTGTGGGCGATATAAAATGGTTCGACAATTTTATTGACGGCCTCATTATCGCAGGGCTTATTCTTAGTTTTCTTAGCGTAGCTCCCTGTTATTACCAGGTCATGTTATTGTTCGTTCTTTTTCTAACGATCGCTTAGTTGCCTGCTAAGCCAATCCGTCTAGTTAAATAGAAGTCAGATAACAATGTATAACGCAAAAAATTACCATGTGCCCCTGGGTATATATATATATATATATATATATATATATATCT
>MNPL01002449.1:0-11134 GCA_002081605.1 Tropilaelaps mercedesae
ATATATATGTATATATATTTATATATATATAGAGAGAATACACCTTATGTATATAAGCTGTATAAATTCCTTTAAATCCTAATTTAGGTAATATATAGTATTGTTAAAGTATAAGGCTGCACGCAAATGAAGTTTTCTTGCGTCTTAATATCTTATTATCCAAGCTTACGCCTCAGATACGTACATTATATTCGGTGGAAGGACACTTTCCGGGTTTTCCGTGTTCACAGTGCATGCTGACACAGCAGCTGTCGCTTTCAGAGGGAACCTGATGACAGCGTGAGGGTGAAGCAATTGCAGATCCCAGTGAACCAAAGAAGGAAGCCGGACATCGAGGTTCGCAAGCGCTTTGGTCATTTCCACGACACACACAGCGTAGTGAGCACCCTTCGAAGAAGGTGTCACCTACGCGGTAGCTTTTGCCTTGTCGAACGCATCCATCTAGAAAACAAAAGTCCACGTTGAACTACAGCTGTCCACAGGAGAGGCGACCTACCGTGATGCTTTGAACCAGATTATAAGTACTGGATGTTATTTACAAAGAAAAAGTGTTTCTGATCGTGTTATTAAAAAGCCAATTGTTTAAAGTTAGTTATATAAGGTAATCCTGAAACGTCAATACGTTTAGAAGCAGTTTATTTTTTCTCGACTACTTGAGCTGAACTGACAAAAAGACGACATATAATTGCTGGAGAGAATACAGTATAAGTTTATTCATAGAGTTGAAATCGATGCCAAAATAATTGATGCGGGTTCGCCCCAGTAGGATCATTTTGAACACAATTTTATTACTAAGACTGTAAAGAACCTAGGTGATCGTGTGGTATTACTGTTTACATGTTTTTATTTATTAATCTAAAGCGCGTAATTGTGGTTTGTTATTTGCCTGCTTGGAAGCTTCTTATAAATGCGACAAATGATCCTCAAATACTTTCTCATATGTTTTTTGCTGAGTTTTTCTAATCTATTTAGTACTTTCTCACTATGCCACACTTGTTATGTATAAGACAGAATTTTTAATTTTAGTTAAGAATTTATTCGCTCCTAAACTAACTGGTTTTGGTTTGCATTTTGAATAGCTAAGGAATATGAGAAGCTAAAATTATACCTTCAGTAAAGGCTAGAAGACTGTCGGAGACAAAATCCTCCTGGTTTCTAACCCGAATAAGGTATCCATTGCCGGGATCGAGGTCCTTAATTGTTCCAAAACTCCCTGAAGCTTTCACCTTGGTCCATTGGTCAAATAAGCCGGCATTGTTCTTCCGATATTCAATTGTATACCTTATGAATTATAGGGTTATAGAATGTGGATAGATTATCATATAAGAGCATCTGTATGAGAGAGAAAACTGCAAACATGCAGAATGTTTCTTTTTAACTGGTCAGCAACCTACGCAACTTCCTAGTCTATTATTTAACTTTCCAGCTATGATAACATACTTTTCGTACATGCAGATGTCGTTTTGGTATATATTCTACATTATTGTTTCTGACTTAAGGCTGATGACACTTTACTTTTTGTCGCTGTCAAAGTCGCTCCATTTAAGGGTTATGTTGTTTGCTGATCGGGCTATCGGTTTTAGTTGCGGCAGTCGCAAACTAGTATCTTCACGCGTTTGTATCACAGTGATCTCCTGTAGACAATTGAATTTAATCATACTCAATAAAATATTGTACCGATAACTGCAAATAACATAGGAATTAACATAAAACATAATTTATTCCAAATTGTTTGAGAAGTTAATTAAAATATGGTAATTTATGAACACCGTTCCTAAACCGTGTGCTCTAACATAATGGAAACAGAAGTAACTATTACGAATTTTTTTGGAAGTGAAAATGCAAGCGGGTTTCAAAGATAAAGCTTGAAACAAAAGACTCATTTCGGCCTAACTAGATGCACCATGTGAACTAATCAAATTTTCGCTAACATGAATCATCTATGAAATACTCCACGCGATCAATTGTCATATGGTACCGATTATTCAGCAAGCCTTAAAAAGATAATTCATCCCTATAAGACCTTGAAGCAAAACCATTGAAAGCAGCAAGTTTCTATAAGTCCAAAAATTAAATTTATAACGGTAGCTTTAAAATGAGACTTCTCCAACTAAATATTTTTAGGGCTGTCCATCAGCCAACATTCAACGTTTACGGTACCATTTGTCGCATTACTTCGCGAAAAGGACCGAATAAATGCATATCAGACCTTTGTAACTTCCAGCCTCTCCACCTCGAAAGCAGTGACAAGATTTACCTGTCCCACTATTACAATAAATTAACCACAACAAGATATAGTAATGAGGCCCACCTTAGCACAAAAGTACCTGTACTAAATTCTTAGAGAATAAACATTTTAGTTAATTTCTGCACACAAATTTGCACCAATTCTTTGAACGACAAATTGCTTATTTTATGCTTATCCATTTTCCGAATGTGTTCTCACTTTTCCAAACTAATAGATTTTCCCTGTCGGTTTCTAATTACCAAAAAGTCTTTCTTATTTTCCACATAACCTAATCATTTATCTTCTGGATAGGCTGGGGATTCGACCACTTAAAATGTCTTAAATTACAGGACACTCTCGTATCACATTTTTGTATCATCTCGACGATACATTATTTTATATAGCCAAATAGGCCCCAAGGCTCTACAAGCATTTGCTGTTTTAAGAAAACAGCCAGGCTATGTACCCAGGCATGGTCTTGGACGATCTTGACGACGTATTCATGCTTGGGCTCGAGATTCTTGAGAACTGCAGATGCTTCATCGTCGTTCACAGGCGCTCCGTTCCAAATTGTATCAGCACCAATGTATTTCGAACTGCAAAATACAGAAGACGAACGAAGCAAAATATTGCATTCTTATATTTCTTTACATTTTATGCGATTAATTTGCCGAAAGCTCCGTCGTTTTTATCATTCTAAGCCTTGCCAATTTTCCTTTAAGAGCCAAAAAGGGCTTTGTGGAAACGAAATTTGTGAATCTCTACCCAATGTTGGTGCAAATATGGTTCCTAACTGCCAACATGATATTTGCGAAATCGCCGTTTTATTTGTCTAAATTTCTATCTTTTCTAGAACATTATATAATTACATTTAATGGTCTATGTTACTATACATCCGATCGTGTAGCTAGCGAGTTTACGCCGATCACAACAATTTATACATTTCTGTGGTAAATAAGAGCCTGTTTAAGTAAATGAATGCATATACCGTGCTTTTTGTTAGTCTTATATAAGTCACACGTAAACAATTTATATGCACATTAAATAGACAGATTCAGTACGAACATAAGGAAAAATTAAATCTCACAAAAACCATGTTGTAAAGTCACCTTATGTTCACACGGCCATATGCAGCAATAATTTTCGGTGTCACCCAAAGTAGCTGGGCGATTGCTCAGCGGATACTTAAGATTTCTAACTTCCACTTCCTAAACAGACCTTTTGTCTTTTAAAAAAACTACGTGGTGGGTGTGCACCATGTTTGCTTATCATGGAAGACAGTGTTACGTTTTAGTACATTCATTGGTTATCATTGAGGACCCATGGCACAATACTTAAACGGTAAGATAAATCGTGTAATTGACAAATTTCTCTCTGAAACATGAATAGAAGCCAAAAAAGCTTTAGTCAAAAATATTATTTACTAAAACCAGTTTCATGCATTACTAAAGTTCTAAGAGTATTGACAAATATAATAAACGCGGTAAATGTTCACTTCAGGAGACAAAAAACATCAGGCTGACTAACGTCAATAGTTTTAGAGTTACCAGCGCAATCATGCCCAATGTTATTTAGAATTATGTTCCGTTCGTCACAGTTTTTATTTGCCTTTTCATTCACGTATTAAAAGCTCAATTACAATCAAATGCCATCTTAGCACTCACAAAACCGTAATAGGGTTTGATAATATACTTACAGGAAGAATTTGTTACCTCACTCAAAAATGTGGTCGAAAAGAGCAAGTGATACGTATCTAAATAGTAACATAAGCAGTGTGTATTAACCTTATTTACCTGTATACAATGCTATAAAAATAAAAGTTGTAAGAGTGATTGTTAACCTCTTTTAAAGCTTCCAAAATAATATGGTTTTGCCATATGTATGTGTAATTGTGTATTTGGTGCATGCATCTGCAGATAAAGCGTTGCTGTTTTGTTGGACCTTTTGAAATAAGGAATACTTGTCAGCATTTTCGTTAGCAGACTTAACAGTGCGTTAACGAGTATACGAGCAATTCGCAAAGGTTATGTATTTAAAATGATGTTGCCCCGCCAAGCATTATATATATATATATATATAACGCTTGTTCACTTTGTGGGGCCTTTTCGAAACTATAAATTATTTGGTCGAAAACGTTCATTGCGTACAGGAATAATGAACAAGATGTAGAACAGTTGAGATAATACTACGCAATAATTTGTAGGGTATTTTTCTCTCTTTCTTCATGGTTTTTTGTATCTACACGTGCATGTATCGGTGTCGATATGATGCTTGATTAATGTAATTCAAATATAATATAATTCAAATATAATAAAGTAAGTAAAAATGCACGACAGTCGTTAACTAACGACGATGGCTTTCTTTTTGTTGGCGCTGTTTTTCTCATAGCTTACCCAACAACAGCAATGGTGCGATCAATGCTACATAGAACTAAAGTTAAAATAGTCTTGTATGTTTTGTTATGTTTTTGTAAATAGAATATATCTATTATAAACATATGCATTTCATGTTTTAACTAGCTAAAAATTTTACGTACCTGTAGAATATTCCGGACGGTCGCCCAGATTTCTTTTGACGTTTCCATCGGACCTTCGCCGAATTCGAAGTTACGTCAAAAACGACTATTTGAATTTCGCCTGTAATCATCAAATATTTGAATACAATTTTTAGTGCATGCATCGGGTCATTTCCAGTGTTTGTTCTTTATAATTTACAGTGTATTTGAGTACAATTTGCCAGTAATCGTTTCATTGCTTTCAAACCAGAAATCATTCTAGCTATATTGTTTTAATTCCTAATTATTCTGTAAATTTATAATTCTTCGTTCTTATAAAATGATCAATGGCTAATATGTGCGTGGATTGGATACTCTTCGGCTTTACATTATACTTAATTAGAAAACGTATTTTGGATGGAAATCGTTATGAAAATGTATTTCGTAATATTTCATCACCTTTTCTTACAATTCTTTCTTAGACATATTCACTAGTACATATTTTACCATTTTGTGTAACTTTAATATCAATCACTGGTCTCGCGTGACATACTACTATAAAAATATGTACATAGTATATTTCCGTGGGGAGCTACACGACGGCTGCCGAACAACAAAACATGTTTTTTAGACAAAAAAAAACATGATTTATTCGTTTTGTATAATTAACGTGCATGGCATTATTGCTACACATCAATGTATAGCATGTACTTTTACTTTTGCATTTATATTTACCATTAGAACATTGACTTATTGAGGTACTTGATAACATGTGCATGGTTCGTGACAGAATATAAATATCTGAATAATAGAAGAAATACCAACGGACTTCAACAAACAAAATTTCATGAATAGAAGAGCCAAACGTTAGTCTAAGGTTGATCAGCCCCTATCAACCACTTCAGTCTATCGAAAATCTTTAGTGGATTTTGAAGCTACTGCACTTTATCGTATTTTGACTGGTCGGGTAGCGCGCTCATGTGGCACCTGGTTGGTGGTTTTCAGTGGACGTTTACGAACTAAGACCATAGCACTTTGCTATTGAACACCTGGACACACGGCTGGAACGGGTCTGCAAACGAATCAGTCACCACATGGCGTCTCCCATCCTTCCTCCCCAGCCGCTATTTACTATATAGACAGTAACGGTTCATTTCTCTCTATAGTAGTAATAAATGACTACGAATGAGTAGACCGACGCTGGTCACAGCCTGGTGGTGAACCAAGCTAAATATCGATGACTTGGGGTCTTGGTTCGCTGACAACAGACGCACTATTCAACATCGAAAATCGGAATACCTCCGTTCAAATAAAATGAGAAGTTTCCACCAACCGAGCAGCAGCCGTAGCTTATTAATAATAAGGAAAGGCCCCACGACACCAGATAGCCATTTTGTGAGCACACTTGGACACATGATGAAGGTTTCCACCGCAGGTAAATAAAATATTAACGTGACTGGGAGCTTTGTCAGAATTGTTGAAATAGGCACACCTTTACGGTAGACCGTTAGCTAATCCGTGGGTGCTTGTATATATATATATATATATATATATAAAAATCCTATTTGGAGTTTTTTTAAAACAGGGTTGCCGGATTTTATTGCTTCAAAGCAGTTGACCCAGCAAGATTATTTAACACAACTACAAAACATGTGATCTCATTTTGAAATAAAATTGTAAATATTGTTTGTTTTGCTCTTTATAGTGACGAGGTTTTTTCGAAGGTGCTATTTGTTTGGTAAGGCCAAAAACTTTAAAACGAAGGCCATTACCATAAGTATTAAGGGTAGGTGTGTTGAATCCCTATATCTCCAGGCAGTGACACGGAAACATCTTTGTAACTATTGCGGATAGGTAGTGTTACTGGCTTTACACGAAACCTCTAAGGGGTCCTCCCCGTTATAGCTAAAAACTAGTTATTCCTATTGCTTCGATGAACCACAATGGGTCTATGCCACTAACGGATTCTAATGGTCTAACAGTGAATCGTCAGAGTAAGACGTTATGGAATTGTTAGCTTTGCAGCTGACTCCTTAGCCACGCCAACGACCATTACTGCTGTTTTCCTTTTGAAAAATTGCAGACACGGATGACCGAAACTAGTCGAGATTCCATAAATCGCATCATTCGGTCGTTAAACTTTTTTCTTTCCGTCGGATCAAATAGACTCTATGACGGCATTCAATATAAAAAATAAGAAATATAGACTTACGCACACATGCAGCTCTGCACGGCCGCACAGAAAATACGTTTCTGCCACATTTGCTGCCATGATAAAGACGACAGAATGAATCACACTTATTGAACAAAAACCTGGCTCCGTCGTGATTTGCCACAGCAAATTTTAGAGCGTCAATCAATGCTTACGAACAGCTCAAGCGAAAGAACAGTTGATCGCGATCATACGTGCATTTGAAAGAACAGAAATGCTCTACATACACATCCACATAACCTAAATGCGCGGCCGCAGGCAAATTGAAAAGAACGCCTTCAAAAGTCAACATGAAGGCAAACTCGACAAAATCGACTAGTGCTGCTAACCCAAAAGAACAAAAACCCCGCGGGTCTTACCCCCAAGGCTTCCCCATTACTATCACCTTCGCCAGGTCTTTGATCTTTGTCCTCTCAAACACAAATACCGAAAGGAGTCGAGATGAGGAGCCCAACGAACCAAGAAATAGATCCGATGGCTTATGAACCGATTGTTGCTTACTTGTTCGCTTTATGTCGCAGCGCCGGCAATTCTATCAATGATTTCAGCCATAGACAGAAGATCAGGAGCCGAGACGGCGTTGAAGTCGGTGGTGGTGATTCAAGGAAGCGCAAATGAGTGTTCATGAACCAACCATAGGATCGTTTTTTCGCATTTGTCGTGAGTTAGAGAGTGAGGGTCAGACTAAATCTACCTTTCTTTAAAGAGAAATAAAGTTCGCCTCTGGTTGTGGTTGTTATATTGCTGTTTTATATACAGAAAACAGCATACAGTATGGCACGGGACACAGCTTATGGATAGTCTGTGGTGAAACGGCAGAGTTTTGCAGAGGCCACCGCTACCATCAGGATCGAAGATAGTGCCGTAAACAAGGCTAGTCTTTTCAGCCAGCACCAAGCCTGTCGGTTGGCCTGAATAACTATGTCTACCGAGGCCTCTGATTTCGTCGCCCTTCGATGAGACGTCGCAGCGGACGCGAAGGTCAGAGGGCATCCAAAAGGGAGCAACACGGGCCATCAGTACTGGATGTATGCCTACCAATAGCAGGAGTTTTCGACGGACAAGAAAACGATACAAAAGATTTATGAGGCATACATTCACTACGTCGAATCAGTTCGTGTATAATGGAGATATGTAGAAAAGAGGGATGTAAATAGAGAAATAGTGGGCAAAGTGGGGCCCCTTAGGTAGAGCTAGGAAGCTGTGAACGTTTCTGGTGAACATATCGGCATATTATGTACGCCTCCTTCCTATCTTCTTGCTCTAGCTGATATTTCACCACATGTTGCCCTCAATAAACTTTTAGGAGACCTAATGGACATTTATGAGTAAACGCAAAAACTACTCATCAGAAAACCACTAGATTCTTCTGGAGTATATTTATTCTGTCGACCTGTGATTTTTTAAGCTATGTTAAGGTATGTACCACGTCATATAAATAATAACAGCGATAATAATAAACTCGATTCATGAAACCGATATTTTAATGTAGATTACGTAACGTTTAAATCAGACCGTGTGCGTTGACGCAATTTAGATAATAAGCAATGCGACAGAGTTACATGCCTCATATTTCTTGTTACATTCCAATGATTTGGTGTGCGACCATAATAATCAACGCAAAAAATTCCCATAAAGTGACAGTTAAAAAACTGGTAAAATACGGTATATTCACATATAGCCCCGTATAGATGCTATACCTATTAAACATTCACTATGAACGATTATCAATTGTGATTTAAAATAGCTGATATGAGCTTCCGCTAAATTAGATAGGAATATTATACAAGCCAAAAAATGGCAGTTTATTTCACACAGCGAGGCACAAACCAAGAAAGTTTCGTCTTGCAAGATTTGTGAAGACTGCATAGAGAGAAGGAAAGTCATCGTCTCCAGAGGCTTGCTTGTCGTTCGGCCCGGCCGCTGAATTACAAATAATAACTGTTTAGAGGCAGTGAGTTCATAGGTGGTTATACGTGTATATATCGTATCTTGATCATTTTTTTAATCGCTCACTTTATGGGTTTTTTTTGCCTTACTATACTCCCTTATTAAGTCATACTCTAGCTCATTTCAATTATCTTACCGTATGCGGTCCGAATTACGATATCTGAATTGAAAATTGCGTAGTCTGAGTTAAATTATCCGTTTCACGGATTGAAGTTTATTTTTTTCACTAGTATTATTCATATAGCCAGCAATAAACATATCTAAAGAAAACTATACATTGACAGAGTAAGGATACTCCAGAAGAATTTCATCATTTCCTGATAAGGAGCTCTTGCGTTTGCTTGTGTATTTCTAATAAGTTCCTTCAGAGTGTCGTGAGAGCAAAGTTAGTCTCGTATCTCTATAAAAATTCTATCAATGATGAAGATCAATTTGTTACGTGTATGCTGAGTTTAAATGGAGATTTCTCAATGATGCATTTTACAGGATTTTAACGCTTTTCAATTTTGACTACGTTAATCCTTGAAGTCGCTTCTTTTCTCATACACGTTGCTGTCTTGACACCAAGTTGATAATTTTCGACTCCCTCATTTGCTATCACTAGCCACAGCTTACGTACGCTCTGAAGCTGGTCCGATTATACTCGCTCACTAGTAGTCTCTGCTTTCCGCTAGAGTTTATAGAAGATTATTTTGTAGTCAAAATTTTAGATATGTCCGAACAGTAAATATTATTCTGAAGCCAATCACAGAACAACACAGAAAAGATGAAATATCAGCCAGCAAAAAAAATACGGATGTATCACATTACAGATTATGTACACTCTGATTTAATATACTAAATTTGGCTAGATTTCTTTCATGAATATTCGAATCTCCACATAGCAAAATTAAATAGTAGACTTCTTGGTTTTCCATTTTGAGAAACATTTGGTACCTCGCAGAACTTACAGCACGAAAGGGCTGAAAAAAGCTCATGTTGTGGAATCGTGATAGCTATTGATTGCTATTTATTAGGAATTTATTGCGTTTCAAACACAATCAAAAAAGTAAAAATGGAAATTTTTAAGCTTCGTAGACATGCAAGAGAGCATTTAGCATGGGCTTTACTTCTATGCAGTGCAATAGGGCCCTTTAGCCTACGATATATTATATCAATATTTGAGTAGGGTATCACTATATTGATTGATATTTGTGGCCTTTACGGCGCCTTTCCAGTACCTAAAAATGTCTAAAAACCAATAAGGTTGATCGTGGGATAAAAACGCCGAATCTTCATGTGAATAGTTGCAGGTAGATACGATATTGTAAAACCAAACTCAATATGAAATTTATGCCTAATATTGCTAAATTTAGTCTGATGAAGGTAAATACAATGATTTTTATTCAGATGCTTCCTCAGTTTTTTCGTAAGGTACAACTGTTGAAGTGATATTTTGACTCCTCATGGAAATATTTTCATTTGTTTTAATTTGAGTCTACTATCATTATTGAGATCTTAAACCAGTAGCCTGTACAAATCAACTCAACCGTGCAAAAAATATGAAATAATATTATTCAATATTTTAAATATGGCATATGTGTAAATAAGATGTGCCCACACAATTATAAATAAAGAGGTTGACCCCACGTAGCATGTCGGATCTCATACACATCATTAACACTGAAACATGGATAGTCTACGGGAACGGGATAATCTGGGCAAAATCCAGACTATTGCCATAGCGCCCACTATGGCAACAACTCGCAGTCATCCGTACGCACACCGTTATGTACGCAAACATAAACGCAGCAATATTTTTTGATGATCTTCGTGTTTATTCTGTGAAAAGTGTAGAGCGCGCTCTGCTATAATCCATATAATGTTATGTAACAATAGCCGCTGTCAAGAATCAAGCGGCACCAGTACCTACTTATTATAGCAGGTACTAAATTACGTAGGAAGACAAACATACAAATAGATTCGCTGTCAGCTCGCCGGCGGTACGATAGACGGTTGCGTTATCGCTGGCCCATTGTCGAAACTTTGAGAAGCCTCTTTATTTATAGCAGATCGATACTCTAGTATATTTTTTCAGAAAATAGTATGTTATGAGTAAATGACTTTACATCATTGAATCGTTCACAACATTAGCAGATCCAATTACTAAATTTGATTCTATAAAAAGCTGCACAACAACGCGTGCACCTTCTATAATTAAATATTATTTTAAAAATCACGATATATAAGGCTATATATATATATATATATA
>MNPL01002450.1:0-14649 GCA_002081605.1 Tropilaelaps mercedesae
ATATATATATATATATATATATATACGAAGATGGAGTTAAATGTTTGTAGTAACGTCCCGACAAATCGGCATGTATGTCCAGTACGTATCTTATATTTGTTGTTGTTTTCAGTCTCTCCCTTTCTCCCTCACGCATGGGGGAATTTCTTTTGCATGAGACGTGGTATGACCAATGAGGACCATTGGCGCATTGAGTTGTAGGCCATATTTCGATGTCTCCTACATACTATTGTTATCTTATTGTATACGCCAAAGACGCAAGATAGAACAACCATTGAAATAATCACTAAACGACTTATTACAATTTAGAATTCTGCATAATATCGTGATAATGATGGAAAGCATGCAATGTTTCGCTTAAATTGCCCTTGAACTAGGTGTATTTGGCGAGCGCATCAGCGTAATGATCTGTAAATCTAGGCACGTATCTGTTCAAACACCCACTGAGTTGATAGGGGCTGATCATATACCAGCGTGACGAAGATAGCTTCACCCTCTCTTCTACATATGTGATTTCTATCTTAAGGTATTACAAAAACATCGAATGTCACTATGTACTATGCCCAGCCACGTTAGACTGATTAGAATTCACGCACATAAGCATATACCTCGGAGTAAACTTTGTGTGCGTACCTTCGTCATGCACAGTGGTTCTTAACTTTCCAGCAATTAAGCCCATGAGAGAATAAAACTCTAGGTTGTCCAGTCGAGGATGACGGATAGGCGTGTCTACAAGACTTTAAGTGGACTGTTATCAATTCGGCTCCCGGTTTGCCTGGGGAACAAGTGTATTTCTACACACATTTCAATGTATAATGCATCTTTGTCAGAAAGAATCGATACCACGAAAAGCCTGACGATTCTAACATACAGTCAATGATTTTTCTGAGCGGCGAATCTACTCAGACAAGCAAAGCTACACGCTTGTTTTTCTCACCCTGTTGTACACCGGTGTCCTCAGATCTCACTTTCTGTTGTCGTAACGGAGACACGAGTCTCGCGGCTGTCCTCGCTATTCACGATCATACGAGCTTGAACTATTTTCCTAACGAAAACTTGACTACTGCCACTGGCTCCCGTTTTCGATGGGCCTCTATTGAACTTTTAGGCGCCAACACCGCCGAAATCGAAGAGCAAAACAGCATAACAACTAGACGTTAGGTAGACAACAACGCCGCCTGGTTCAACACATAGCCGTACACCGACTCGTTCTATCCCTCTCACCCTATCCACTCTTTCTCACTCACGTAGACGTTTTTCAGCCGTGCGTTTTAGCCCCATCTTCTACTTTGTGTGTCTTCATGTGCATAAATATATATGTGTGTTTATATCCATATACATTCATGCAGCTCGTCGGCCGTTCTACTTACTGCCGAACCGTTTCCTCCACCGCGACGTCTTTTGACGCGAGAGACGTGTTTCACAAATACCGACTCCCAAAGTTAGACGGCTGCCTATGTTCTACCGTACGCCGATGATTGCACAGCGTTGAGCGGCAGCAAGCCGGCGTCCCGTCCCCCGGCGATGCTCTGCGAGAACACCCGTCCGCTTGCAATCCACTTGCTGCCTGTTCACAACACAATGCTCGATCTGCTTTGCTTTCGTTCTTACCTATGCTACGCGACCACGATCATAGTGGGTAACCTCACGGCGGCAGAGACCAAGCCGAAGAGCCACTGTCGGCGAACGAGCGTAGCACGGAACCGCTCACCGTTGCCCCGTTGTTGTTATTATTATCGGTCCTTCTGCTTGCCAGCTCACACTGAACGGAACACCAGCTCGAACTCCTACCCCGGCGAGACGCCAATACCGAACGCCGCGGAGAACGTCAGAAGACGCCGTATGTACCGACGGCTTTGCCACACGCACTTCGGCCGCCGTCGGTGCGTCCCAGTCCCAGGTCTGCTGGCAGACCTCGGACGGTTCGGCAGCAGACGAAGACGCCGCGACGTGACGGCGTCCGCCGCGTCTGAAGAATCCAGCCCCACCGATACCACAACGATAGTTCCACCGGTTCGCTTGTCGGCCGAATTCCGTCCCGTATTCTGCTGTCGTACCGCTAGCCAGGGAGGGCTTGCGAGCTAGGCGAGAGCACTCGAAACAGTTGAGCTCAGTTGCTGGTGTTTGTTGGCCACTGCTGCGATCGGGTTTCGGTGATTGTGCGCCCCGCCACCGTGTCGACTAGATGGAACAACGATCCACCGGCCAACGGAGTCGGTGACGAGAGAGGAAACGCTTGGCGTACGGATGATGGAAGGAAAGATGTATCAAACGACGGGGAGACGGACGATCGTCTGGACGTCAACGATGCACTTCGACGGCTAGAGCGCTGGACGTCGTTCATAGAAGAATGATTCGATGCAGTGCTCATACGCTTTGAAGTGGTGGCATCTAGCCATCAGGAATGAGCACACTAAGCAGTAGATTTGTTTTGAGCATTTGCGGTGATTAATAAAAAAGAAGCGCTCGAGCGGTTATGTTGTGTTCGTTTCGGTATTGCGGATCGGAGAGGCTGAGAATCTAGACCGTAGAACCCAGGTGGTAATAACGTAAGAATGTCTGACAAACCAAGCGGCGGTAGCTCCATATCGAAGCCTCCGCCGATGGTGTACATTTGCGGGGACTGCCACCACGAAAACGAAATGAAACTTTCTGATCCTATCCGCTGCAGGTGAGTGAAATGTCGCGTCGACCATCAACAAAAATAGCTCTGTATCCGTACTCGTTCACTGGCCGAAGATTGTGTTCGCTAGCCTTGAACTAGCAATACGTATCTGCTACTTGGTGGGCAAACGTGTCAATCAGCAGGTGTGTCGTGGTCATGTGAGGCATATGATTTGAGTGTTCCGCAGGATACAATCAATTAGGCCGCGGCATTCACCCTCCTGTAAATTGCATTTCAAGTCTAATTCGAGGCAGTTCTGAATACACTCCAACACCACACCGAAGAGCTGCATTGTCTCGTGTTTAGATCGGCATTTTATTTAGCTATGATGCAGACACGAGCATGTCTCTTGGCTTTCCAGTGGCCAGACATCCTTCACCAATTCCGAGTTGTCACGGCTTTCAGAAAAATAAGTGCTGTTCCACAGTCAAAAGCTCTAACTGATAGCTAGCATATATTGGACCCTCGCTGCCAGCTTTCGCCAACCACTCAATAAGCGCGACCTTCCAGAGCGTAAGCACACCGTGAATTAGCTACTGTCTTGTCTTAATTACATCTTGTGTTTGCCCGATGTCCACAGTGTAAGGGTTGTGAAGGACGCAGAACTTATGACGTAGAGTGTGATATGGTGTGCCGGTTTCCAACGTAGCCTAGAATGACGATTGACCTATGACATGTCTCCAATACACATACGGTAAGAAATTGTAGCGTTTCTCAATGACATAACTAAATGTTTACATATTTGCCTGTTGTTCTTGTCGTTCTTCTTCAGGGAGTGTGGCTACCGCATCATGTACAAACGACGCACGAAAAACCATAACGTTTTCGATGCTCGCTAATTCATTGCATTTACTCGTCGTGAGAAGACTTCAGACAGCAACATCAAGTGAATAACTATCGGCTTCTGTTTTCACGAATATTCTTTGGCCTGTACATTCAAAGAATAATGTATTGCATATTGACAGTTCCTGAGAAGCGAAATAAATGGTATCCTCAAGTCACTGTTTTGGCACTAAAAACATGTTGTCTCTGTCGCCACATGTTCAAGAGATTAGCGTATAACGCCAGAATCGTCTTACATAACTTTAAAATTAGACGTACTTTGATGAGCTCTATTCCAAAGCAGCTGAATTATGGCCAGCTAACTGCTTTTAGGACAGGTGGATATTGAACTCATTCTCTTTAAAAATGATATTGGAATTTTTTGCAACCGTCTGATGAATAGGTGCGCAAGTTAAAACCTTTTTTCGGCTATGAACGGCCATGAACTGAATTATCCTCAATACCCGCAACGGCTGTTGTAGTGAGATTTTAAAATTAAGTTTGAGTCACAGGCTTATCTACACTTCACATAGTCATTAGTTACCGATTATGCATAATTGCTAACGTATTGCTGACTACTAGGTTATAATTTCTACGGGATCGTTGAACGTTGAATCAACCGATAGATAGTTTGCTCAAGCCTGTGGCCCTGCTTATTCTCTTCCATAAATTGTTGTTCAAAAGAATTTGTGATCATATGAAATTAAAGCCAGCAACAATTATGTTGAAAGCGAATTTTTGCATTCGATTCGAGTTTTTCTACGTTCTTCTGGCTAGGAACTTACCATATGCCCGCGTAATGACGAGTAACTCACACTTTTCTGGTATTTGATTTCTCTGAACTTATTCAACAAAACTGGAATTGAGTCTAAAAGCTTCCGTTTTTTCTGGTCGAACGTAGGTTACTAAAGCTAACCCCAGAGATATCTTATCGGGACTAAATTGATATCATTAATAATTTACATTCGTGGATTCCGGTTATTTTAGTAGTACATAAGGTTTCTTGCGAAACTTGACAAGCCTTACAAATGTTTCATATCTTAAAGCAAAAAAATGTTTATTTGAAGTTCTACGCGCATAGAAGGATGTTCTTAAATGATATTCACCTGCATCGGTTTGGACAATGGCACTTGACACGCTTTTTTAGTTGGAGGTTGTGCAGGGGCAAAGACGAAAGCAGCTTCTTGCATGTTTTGTTTGTTTGAGGATTTAAGGCTTGCCCATCTAAATATTGTGCCCGTTAGCATTAGTCCACTTTTATCAGTACCACCACTTTTATTTTATATGCCAGTCTGTGGAAATGCTAATTTTTCTTCTATCTGTAATTTTATTCATAGGTGACGAAATTAGCCCTAATTAACCAAACTTACGATTTAAGCTGAATTTTAAGTTTGCGAACCCGTCTATATTTATAGGGCGTTACATTCTTGAGATACTGGCAGACTTTAGACAATGTGTTCGTTTTTATCTATTTTATTTCTGTATAAGTTGAAGCGACTGTACATCAGAAGCCCAGCAATTTTGCTGTAGAGGAGTGGGTGGTCGAGAAAATTTTTAGCTTTGAAGTTGCACGTTTCAATAAGATCTATTGCGCGACAGATATATTGACATCCCTGAAAAAATAATACCAACGAGGCTACATAAGTTAACTCAGTTCAACAATAGCCTCTTTTGGGTTGTATCGACTAACTAATAGGCTCATCCATCGCTCGAATAGTCTGGATTATTACAAAAACTCACTGGTTTCAGCAGAAAATGTCCTTGTTAAGCTCTACACGTTATCTTAGTTTTCGTTGATCGCTTTTCTTATCACATACAGCCTATTTATAGGCACGTGTCTTTCGTATTCATGCATTATTCATAGTGCTAACTGTTTTCAAATAATCTAGATACTTTTAATAGTGATTTACTCATTTAGTAAGGCTATATTAACAGTTTCAGGCTTGTTATAATCAAGCAGTGAAATAAATAAAAATAAAAATTTATAGCACGCTACGTTCAGTGGCAAACGTTCTAGTTTGTAAACGTATGTTTTCCGGTTGGCTCCATCGGTTTCCGCAGTGGTTAGCAGAAATCATAAGACCAATATGTAAAGGCATTCCTGCCCCAAAATGATCGTACTAAAGAGAGATTCAATCTTTTTTGACGTTCAGCAAAAGACACGAATCCGGATCATTGGCTATTTTATTCGACCTTGTTTAAGACGAAAAGATGTGTACGTCAAGAGCCGCGTTGATATTGGCTAGTATTTACAGTTAAGGCTTATACTGACTTAAAGTATGACCGGTAGCTTTAGATGTACATAACGCGGGCATCGCATAAACAAACCTATATGTTTGCCATAATCTTTGTGTTGGATTTGATTAGGACAGAGACAGAAGCTTTAGAGCATCAGGTGGCCATTCGGTTGATGGGTGATTCGGTGACGGGCCGTTTCGTATGGGGGTTCAAGCAGGTAACGCACCCTCTGCGACCGGACAAGACATTCGCATTCAGCTTCATCGCGCAACGACACAATGCCATTTATATTGCTTCCAATGACAAAATTTATGGCCGCGTTTTCTAACAAATTTTAGATATGTAAATGAATAAGACTTTTAACTAGAAAAACAGCTTCTAAGCGACTCTATCAAACTTATGGTTGACGTCTTTTTGTTTTTTACGGTTACTTTCGTTAAGCCAAACTAAATGAACCTAGATCATCCATATGTGCCATGGTTTACAGTAGATGGTGTGACTAAACGAGCTAGTACATTTACTTTCAGATTTCACAAGGTCAGTAAACAACGTAATGGTATGACGGGAAGATTTAACGTGATGAACCACCGCTAATGTTAGTACAATTAAGGACTTTTTTCCTCTTTCACCTTGAAATGTTGATATGCGTAGTCCGAACGGTAGGCACCATATAGCGTTTTCGGAAACGTCGGAATCGTCCGCCCTCGGGTACTTTTTGTTATGGGCGTTCACAAGCAAACGAAGTCCATGTGAAGGGTCGCCCCACCTATATACGTCAAGCCATTCCCTATTTTCGTAGCGCGTACTTTTTTTACCGGATAGCGTGAAGCACATACCTTATTCGAGATTTGTTGTAAACTGAGATAGAATGTGGTTACTACAATGCCGACAGAAACTTATTAATTGTAAAAAACTGCATAAACCCACACGCTCTTTAGAGTCGAAACGTCAGCGCCGAAGCACTTGATGCCAAGACACCACTAAGTTCTGTCAAGATTGCTTACTTTTTCGGATGAACAAAATGTTGCGCTCTAGTGGCGCTTAATAGTATGTACGATTTGTCGCAATTATTTTGCCGTAATTAAACCTATGATATTCGGAAAATTGAGGAAAATGAAAATTAATTATTCGATGGTTGTGATCGAACACGTGCTTATAAAAATATTGATGTCTTTTTATCTCTCGAGACAGTGGAACACGTTGGCCCATATGATTCTACCTTCGAAAATCTGATCTACTGTATTTATTAGGATTATTCGTTTATGGTGACTTGAAACACTTTTTCACCGTTACCAAGTATTACCCAAAGACGCATTCTTGTATATTGGGATCACTTTTATGTATATTCAGAACTGTCCCAATCGTTTTCGAGATTTCTGCAATTTTTCATTCTATTGAACTATTTCAATATATACATCAGTTTAAAATCTCCAGTCCTAAGCGCTGACAGGCTCTTGCGGTTGCTTACGACTGCACTTGAATTCAAAATTCATACGTAGAACATAGCTGTCCACACTGTACACATATCAGATTTTCTCAAGGCTTTAATGCTAATGTAATTGTCTTATTTTAATCTCAAACTCTTCTATAATATAGCAACAATCTGAAATAACTGCAAAACTAGTGAACGCTAAGGGAAATGAACATTGGAGCATTTTTTGCATAGAACGTAAAGACTTATTGAATATCTTAGATTTCAGATGTTAGATTTTCAACATAGACTTGTATCGAAATAGGTAGTTAATTTAAAAGATACGTAATTCGTCAAGCACCCTGAATCATTTTTGAGTACTGAAAAATATAGGTGAACAATTGTAAATGCGTCACATGGCACTTATACTGGTTACGATTTGTGAAATTTCCTCTGGGTGTAGAGATATCAAAAGTGACTTTAATTCTTTTAAAGATGCGAGGCTTATCTAACTTAAATTGCCCACAAATGAGGAAAAATCCCGCTTTCTAGTAAACCCGTACAGCCCCGGATAATAGAGATAGAAAATGGCCCTCCATTAATTGCGAACTATGTATAAAATGTACGTGCTATTGAAATCCTATATCGAACCTTATGGCAGGAAATAAATCACACTCAACAATAATGCCAGTAACAAAACACAAGCTTATTAGCGCATACGGTTGACATTCCATCCCGGCAATACTACAGGAGACCAGCGAATCAGTCCAATTTAGCGAGTGACGTTCCATAATTTGGAGCACCGATTCACGACTGATATTGTTTGCGTTGTTGCTTTCATTTATAGCACGCCGGATCCGGTTGTTAATAACCGGAATGCGCGAGATTGGTTTAGCTGTAAAATTTATAACGAAGCAATGTTGTGGCGTTATTAAATCGACAGTTATTTTCTCGTACTAAAGATAAAGTTACAGGGGCATATGATAAAAGGTAAAATAACACGCAAGAACAAGGTCGCAAAAATATGAATTAAATTTTGAAAATCTTTACGTATTCTGTTGTATAAGTAGGGAACAAAATAAGTAATTTGGAACTCAATAAAATTATTGCAAAACAATCACTGTCAATTATAGTTGCTTTTGATACGCCTCTTTTAAAGCTAATCTTCGAAGTCACAAAGAAACAACTGAGTTCGCGATACTTGAAATTGTTTTAAAATAAACGTTACACAACTGAGAAAGTGCGTGGAAGGTTTTATTAAAAACCACGCGCTTCTTGGATGCTATGGAAAAGATTGACGCTTTTTTAGAATATTAAACTTCTCGGTTTGAAGTCAATTATGACTAGAATTCAATTTCTACGGAGTAAATCTAAGTTAAAGAAAATCATGTAGCTATCTAGACTTTTATGCACGATAGATCTAACGGCTATTCGCTAAAAATAATACTAACTTTTAACAACAATACGACATTTCAATGCGCTTTACTAACTTAATAAGGTAATTACTTTTAACGCTGTGCATAATCCCGTACGGTCGACTACTGTTTAACCGCCATCTGAATCTGTGTAGTGAGATTAGAAAATAGTATAATATAATGGCTAAAGCGAAAATGCTTAACATCTGTTTACTTCGGGGGCACACAATGTACAAATCTTCATCCGTTGTTCTGCTATTTGTGAATCATTACAGAAAGTGGATTTCCTGAGGATGTTTAGATTACAAATAGTGACAGCCAATCTCATTTTCAAGGGTTCAGCGACAGAGATGTTAGTCGGGCAATTGTATCTGAAACACATATTTAATTAAGCCAAGAATATTATATCTGTAGATGAACGGAAGCACTTATTAGTGAGTCTATCAATGGCACTGTTTATTTTTCACAGCGTATCCTTATGTAAACCTTACGCCTAACACAATGAAAAAATGGAAGCTATCTAATAAAAAAATAGGCGTGTTCATATTTTAGGATTCTGCAGAGACTTTCTAGAGAGTCCTTGACTGTTATTTATATTTCGACTCCTTCTAAATCTAAATACGATTTTAATATCTATATTTACGTTACTATGTCAGTACTTACTGAAAATATTTCGAGAACCCGACGGATATGAGATAAATAGTGGTGGTCAAATAAACCGAATAGACACTACACCACAATGTGAATCTCCGTCGATCGTGTAGGCGTCGATGAGTCGATCAACACCTGCGAACAGGTGCAGAAACAGAAGCTCGTGCTTCAAAGTGCAGCTGGCCAAGTTGCGGAATGCTTAAGGAAATTCAAAATAGTATTAATACATTTAGGACAACGACGGGAATAGAGAAAAAGAACTACTGGCGAACCGCCAAGGTTTATTTAGAGCTGACAGAATAAAACTGAGTGCAACGCATCTTATTGTAGCTAATGTTACGCTATTTCTCACTAATAAAAATGACGGAAAAAATTGTAACGGAGTAACTATCGTCTTTATACAATGTATTATTAGTACTAAATAACAAGATGGATCCCAAAAGTACAAACTGAAATGTACATAGCATCATAACAATGAAGTATAGACAAAATAGTTTGAAAAGTAATTTTTCTCATTTGCCGGTTGCGAAAACATGATGAATTGTCCACTTGATGGCTCTACAGAGAAGAACAACGGGAATAGCATTGAATCGCAAACTTAAACATTGTGACTGACTGTTTACATGCATAAAGTGCTCTCGCTGGTGGGCTAATATGGAGCCTTAGCACGGACGAAAGGGTTCAAACCTTCAAGGTGCCAGTTGTCCTACTACGGTAATAGCTGGCAAGGTCTTTGCAGCACAGAACCTTGACCCGATTGCCTGCTAGCGTTGGTAAAATTCCAAATAACTACTGGACGTCGTACGTCGACATAGCATAGACGCCTTATGCTCTAACAATAACTCTGTACTTAGTTCAGCAAACGCTTAACTAAAAAAAGTTCCAGGTAGATTCGTCACATGCGTACTTAACGACTGCAGTGCTCCATTCATCTTAGTTGGCCTAACGACATACCAGTATTTTCTTGAAGGAAATAGAAGAACCTGTCTTGTAGTCTTCTTTTGATAATGAGCAACACCGATTCGAATAAACCGACAAAGACGGGCCGTCAGGTTGTTCCTTTCGTGCCTTCTACTAAATTTAACGACGGAACGCATTATTGGTGCGCCGAGGGGCCGCTGACGCGAACAAGGTGTAATAGATGATTCGTAGAGACCATCCTTTATCTGAATCTGTTGATCGGACCTAAAATAGATCTGCTTCTTCGC
Organism: Tropilaelaps mercedesae; assembly: GCA_002081605.1. NCBI lineage: Eukaryota > Metazoa > Arthropoda > Arachnida > Mesostigmata > Laelapidae > Tropilaelaps > Tropilaelaps mercedesae. Next base: position 10,411 of record MNPL01002450.1, read on the forward strand.
CACTTTGGTCTTTCCCATTGTGAACGCCTGCAGCTATCCACGCGTGTGGTCCTGCGTTCGGCAGAGTTTTAAGATGGTACACGCCTTGTATATAAGATACCGCGTGTAATGCTGTTGGTTGTACAAATGGAGACTGTATGAAAAGCGTCAAATGAATATTCAGATCGCAGCATAGGTAAATCAAATTAGATTTGCACTGGTCGATTAATTCAGTTTGAACTATCAATATTCATTACGAATAGCTATCCATTCAAGCAATCCTGAGCACATAAGCTGCTGATAAACAAAAGGACACATATTACTTGGTAGTTTGAACTCCGCTAGTGACACATACTCTTATGTCTTGTGTACCTAAAATGCTCGAATTATGTGAAAGCAATTCGGGCTTGAAACGGGCTGTAACAAATCGCGGTTCAAGATGAAGTAGCTGTAGAAGTTTAGCTTACCTTCGATTTCAGCTTTATCGTTACTTTCCGCCGCAGTGGTCAGGGCTTTTGAACATTCTTAGTGTGTCACGCGTTCGTAACAGAAAACCTGTAGCCACTACCTCGACTCTAGTCAGCAAATGAACGCAACGAAATAATTGAACGCAGGTTAAATGCGGCAAAAACCTTCACCGAGCAGGATGACTTCCGTTGACATACGACAACAAGATTATTATAAGATTGCGTAATTCAGTTACATTGATTGTACTCCATCTGGTAGGACGCAGAGAACACTATAACGGCCTTAGGCGGTAATTGTACGATTTTTTGTACATAAGGTAGAAATGAGTATACGTAGCCATTACGTGAGTAAACGCACCATTGGCCACGTAGCCATTACTGTTTATGTCGCAACAAGTACACGGTATCTATTTAGTAACGTTAAGGCCGCCATGTTGCAATTGTCGTTTTCTAGATGAATTTGCCGCTTAAAATGAGTCGCTTTCCAAGCTCGAATTGTTACCGACAAGCTCCTACAATCGACAAGGAGATAAAAACGTGGATACGGAACGCCGTTGTACCCTTCACAAATCTGTCCTACAGTTTAGAGCAGTAAAATCGTTCTATGCTTTTTACTACGGTGGTTTTAACTCACCAGTATTTCACTTAGTGATGGCTTATTGCCATGATTGCTAAAACGTCAAACGAAAAATTGCTCTGATTCGCAACTTATTAGATGCAAAATAAAGAGCTGACGCTCCTAATTGACTTTTCGGGTGCACTCCACGTTTGAACAAAGAACCGACAAAAATTCTTACCTGCCACACTCCACAACGTCATATAAAGAAAAATTCCTCGCACACATTATTGAGCTTGCCTTCGAAAACCTTTGACCTGTCTTCCTCGTCCGCGAAGTCACCTTCAGTTGAATGCTCCGAAGCTACAAAATGTTATACCTCGAACGTGTAACTGGGCGCAGAAGGCCTCGAATGTTTAAAAACTCCAACCCTCTGGCCTGTGCGGACTCGCATCTTTTTTCACAAATTCAATCCAGGTACCGTCTGCTAGAATTAGTTCCTGAACGCCTCTATTTCGTTCCCCTAACTTAGCATTTCTATTTTCGTCGCCGGCTCATACTGGTGGGAATGTCGAATCGCTGCTAGCAAAATATTTTTTTAGTTCGGAGCCAAACCCATAAATTCTCGTACACTTGCGTGATTCGCGTGGTCAACGAACGGCAGAAGCCGATACCAATCCGATCACGCTGGCTCAACAGGCGAATTTGTCATCGTGTTCGGCTTCTGGTCTGCCGGCTTTCCAATTCACCTAGTCGGAAAGTCAGATGTTGAATTTCTGTTTGACCTAATTCGGCATATTGCTAATCCCCCACTAGGAACTTCGCTTAAACAATTTTGTGTACTCTTTCTAACGCCAGGAAAGTTTAGTAGAATCATTGCGTATCTTAGGATCGACTCTGGCCAGACATGAGCGGTCTTGAAATTGGTCGATGCGCTGAATTCTGAGCATACTAGTCACACGCTATTATACGTCGGCGCTAAATCATAACAGAACTGATGAGAAATTATCGACTGATCGGTCTTTTCTGGATTTGGACAATAATGCATTATTTATTTTAAAGGTTACACAAAATTTGCCAATTATGTAAGCATCATTAAAAAGCGAAACACCCCACACAATTTGTGTTTTAAAAAACATCGCTTAAGAATTACTAATGTTCGAAATATTTTAACGGAAGACACTTTTATTTTAAAGAAAATCCGGTTACTTCGTGTCCACAGAATCATATAGATTTTTAAGAAAATCTTAAAAAAATTTTAGAGCATATTTTGTTGGAAATAATAACAAGGTTAACAGCTACCTTGAAAACCTATGAATGAGCTTCTCGAGACAGGAATGTGTAAACACAGGGTTAGTTTCTCGAAAAAATATATCAAGAGCAGTCCAAGGTGGCTTGTAGCATGTGTATACTATTGCTACTCAAAATCAATACGTACATTCAAATTAAAAGAATGATTACATCAAACCTTATTGTTAAATAAAGGAGGGCGCACTACGGGTATTTTGCCACTTACTTGTAACTAAAGCTGCAATGATAACTCTCAGTCCATACAAGAAAATAATAACAACCAAACACTTTATTACCAATCTAAAGCAGTATCTATCAAGTGAGAACTCTTCGTCTTATTCCTACACGCACAACTTTTGGACGGCAATGGGTTTGTCTCTAAATCTTTCTGCTCGGAGCATTGCCGGCTAGTACTATTGGCACCATCAGCGACATACGTCTTCTCAGATTTTCCTCCACCAGCTGTGCTTTCGTCTTCGGCTGCAATCTTCAGCTCTTCCATTTGTTTGTTTACTTTACTAGTCTTTCCTATACCCAGCCGAGGCACTCCTCTATTTAGTCCCTCGAGCATGACACATGCTTTACACAACTTTTGCGATGAAATATATCCGCAACGTTTGCAAGTGCCCTTTGAGGGCATTCGAACGTCATTACGTACCCCCATACATTCCCCTGAGTAAATAATATTTATTATTGCTAACGGATCCTGTAATTCAAGATTTTTTATGTATGCCCTAGCGTGTCCCCGGTAAGCGTTCGGTGAATAGATGCATTCCGTTGAGAAGTAATCAAGTTTCTTAAAATGCGCGTACATCACTATTTCTTTTTCATAAGTGTACTTGAACGGCTTTGAACGAGGTACAAGTCCGTCGGATCCAGTAACTATCGATGTGCACCTAAAAATGTATACGAATATATTTACCAATATTAAACGCGACTTTAGCAACAAAACGTAGATGAGAATCAACTTCTTCAAACCCTATGTTAATTATTTTGATAAGATTGTGTTAGAAAAGCTACATCCAAAAGCAGCAGAGATACAAATTATAAGAGATAATTAGAAATGCATTTTACTGAAAGCGTTCGTATTATTATTATGCAAGTCGTGTACCTTTGCAGCCGGGCAATGTCTCCTCGAAGGATGTTCATTATTACGGTCTCAGCTATGTCATCGGCGTTGTGGCCAGTTACCATTTTGGTAACTCCTAATTGCATGGCTCCACGGTCCAAAGCCTGCAAAAAACTAGTTAGTCTAGGCTAGTTTTACCTTTGAGTTTGTAGTACCTTTGAGACCTTTGAGACCTTTGAATTGGACCAAGCCTATCTGGTTCGTAAGACAGCTGGTGGCAAATATCGCATTAGTATACGATCCACAATGTGATATACATAAGCTAAGGCTGTTAACGTAAATCTGTTTTCGACTGTTGGGTTTACACGGCACAGTGTAACATTAATACATAATACAAAGTGCAACCCCAAAAGTCCAGAATGTTACTAACCTGTCTACGAAAAACACCACAAAATGTGCAATTACTACGTTTTCCGATCGCAGCAACGATCCTGTCCATAGTCCAACCATAGAGATCTTTATACGAAAGTATTTTTAAAGGAATGCCGTACTGTAGCTCATTTCGTTTAACCGTTTCCAACGAATCATCTCTGGAGGGCAGCATATGAAAATGAATATCCAGCAAGCTATTTTAGTAGCTTTGCGTGAGTCGCTAGCACACGGATCAAATTATGCTTGTTATTTCTCGACTATAGGTGGTAAACCACAGCACGAAGTACTAATTTGCGCGAAACTAAATTTCCAAAGCTTAGGATGGAGCAAATTGCAAGCGCGTATAGCCACATGTTAGTTGTACGAAAGGTATTTATACGTTTTTTTCAACGATAAAGTGAACCATAGTGAGCTATACTGAGATTATATATATATATATATATATA
>MNPL01002452.1:4429-16797 GCA_002081605.1 Tropilaelaps mercedesae
GGCAAAGTTAAAACTGGACGGCCGTCGTCGTGTCTAACCCGCCGAAGTTACCCTTCGTTCGCGTTCATGTTCGGGCGCTGACATTGCAAAGCACCTGCGCGCACGTCTGGGACCCCCACGCACGTATGAAGTGCGTGATCTAAACGACGGGGGACAAGCCATTCAGCCGGTAACAGGTTAACGGTACGTGGACAAGAGGAGGAGGAGGAGGAGGAGGGGGGGTCAATTCTGACAAACGGACGCAATAAATGACGAGTACGTCGAGACGAACAGCGAATTTGTGTTGTTTTCTATGCCTGAATGGAGGGCGAAGAACCTTGCCGAAAGGCGCTCATATAATGAATTGGTTTTTATGTCTGATCCGAGGGGACAAAGCAGTCGGTCTACTAAAAAATAAAACGCGAAGCTGTTAGATCGAGTTGATGCTTACGGTGAGTATACGATTACTATTTTAGGTAGTGTTGCTTTTATGCGATGGATGCGATAATTTTTGTTTTAATTACGTCGAAATTTTAAATAGCTGGCTCGGTCGCACGGGGGACGGATGCAGTATTTCACGTACTACAAGTGATAAAATACGAACCTCAACATGTCGGTGAGAGGAACGTGTCGAAATCACAAATGAGACATTCTAACGTCATGGTATATAACTTGTATTTGCACAAAAAACGCCTCAACACTCAACAATTCTAGAATCTCTGGAAAGCTAAAATCGCTCTGTGGCGCACGCAGTTTTCCATCGTTTCCCCGAACGGTAACGCAATCAAAACAAGGCGAGCTAGATTATCGCAGAAGTTAACAACAACACCAAAGACACGAAACTGCAAACGTTGCTGTTTATCCGCGTTTTTCGGGTGGTGAATGTGCTTAGAGGAACACAGAGGAATACTTCGCCCCCTTGCGCTGAGCGGGGCAAACGTAGAAGAAAGCCGCAGACAGCCCCATAAGCAAAGTGGTGAAACGAGGGTTTTTGAACCGACCTCATGACGAAAACATTGAAGGGTAGCAACGTTACGCTAAATTTTTGTTGGATGAGATAGTCGAATTGTGACGCATAACGAGCGTGTAGCATGCGCGTTTCTGCCACGAGCTGAACGTCCATAGTTCGACGCTTGCAATCACGAAAAACCGCCGACTGGGCTAAATGGCTATAGCGAATCAATGCTTACGAGAGGTCGATAAAGTCAAAGGCAGACGGAGAGCGTTGCTCATTGCGTCAATTATTGATTAGTTGTGCTTGTTAAACCAATGGCGCGAATCATTTCGTTATCAAGGTCGTCATTTACCAATGCAGTTACGATGTAATGTAGCGACACGATGGGATGATGCTGGCGTGGCGATATGACAACGCCACATGTTTGACCATCGACAGGTATCCGCTCTCTGCCAATTCATCGAATAGTCCGCGTTAGTGGTTTAGTAAACGTAACCGTCACCGAGAGCTGCTGGACTGCTCGGGTAACGCTCGTGGCAGATATATTTGCGCGGATCCGCTGAGCGCACATGCAGAAGCACAAAGCACATCCGCTAACGAAACCGACGGCGGGGGCCGCGTTTCGGGAGTCGGTAACTTTTCCGTGCGCTCAGGGTCTTGCGTTGTGGACTCGTAAGTGCCGCGGACAGATGGAATAGATTCGCTGGAAAGCTTAGGGAGCGAGTTCGCCCGCACGGAAATGCGCGTCTGGGCCTTGACACGCGACAACGCACGAGGGTTCGTCGCAGGTGGAGTCCGGGTGACAAGGCGGTCTCCGCGCACAGGTGACGTATTGCGCCCTGGGGTGATTCTTTCACCATTTTTGACAGATTTCCCCCTTCAGGAGGAGGAACTCCGCCGCATTCACGTGTCGCCATGATAGTCGCGTCTTCTGCGAATCTCTGCAGTTCGCAGAGAAGTGCCGCCGCCGCCGCCGCCGCCGCCAAACGTAGGATCTGCCAGAGCCATGCAATGCCATGCGCACGAATAGCAAACAGTGCAAAGTCGGCCGGTCAGGGGCCGTTAAACTGTACAGGTGTTGTTGAATCTACATAAGCGCCAGTAAACAGCAGGGTTTGCATTATTTACATAGCTGTGGCGACGCCCTCCAGGCAACAATACCCAGTTAGTCCGCTGCACTCTGTAAGGCGTAGCGCACACAGAAGTGCGCTGGCCCACGTCACAGCTGGATGCTAATTAAAGATATATACACCACAAGGAGGAATTGAACAAACACACGCCGCTCGTAAAATATGGGCCCGAACCGCCGCCGGTAATGGGTCTGCTGCGATCACGCTCCAGAGTGACATCTTGGATTGCTCAGGGAACTCGGCGCGAAGATGTTCAATCGGGCATCGAGTGCATTGAAAAGTAGTGAAACAACTTCGTACGGATGGGACATTTAGTCTGCTAGACGTCGAAGTCAAGGAGTCTGGCCCGCGCCAAACTGGTGTCGTCCGTAACGACCCCGCGTTGCTGTAGATGTACCTGAATTTCGAATTCTATTTGAGACCTGGTACGAGTGTTCCCATGTGCGCGTATTGTGGCTCCAATGAGCGGTAGCTCAACACGTGGAAAACGGTTTCGATGTCGGTAGACGGGGAAGCGGAGGGAACTTTTCCCGCGTACTGGAAGGGCGAACACCTGTTCGTCGACGACGTGGCTCGCGTCGCTACGTGGCTAGAGAGCAAAAAAAAAGTCGAGAGGTGCATGCATGGGCGATGCGCGCTGATATTCGTCGAAATAATGCCGCTCCTTTACGTCGTGCAAGGGACATTGGAGGGATACGATCTGGGCTCGAAAAAGCGTAAAATGGGTTTGATTGGGACGCTTCGCTTTCTTCGGTACAGAAAAATCGAGCTTTTTGCCTGTAGGCTAAGTTGCCTGCGTTAGAGGTTCCTGAGAATAGCGATGCACTAGAGGCAAAATTTATCTCGATTTAGAAATAAAGTTTTTTTTGACTTTTTTTCCGCATAAACCCTGCCCGATTACGTGGATGCATTCACGACCCCCGTTTCTAGCGCATCGTTTTCGACGAATAACTAGCGAATTACTAGCGCAGTTTGCTTTCCAGAAAGTCGCGAAACATTTGCGGTTTTATCCATGAAATTGTCTACGGCCAGATCCTCGACGTTGCGCGAAATAGTTCGTTTGTGGCATTTTTCCACGAAAGAGCAGTAGTTGCTTACGCGGTACTTCAACAAGTAGGTACTTGTTGTTGAAGTTCAGACGACTGTGTGCATCGTGCATTGTGCATAGATGATGTCCCGACGGCAATCAAATTTGGTTAACTGGAGTCAGCAGAAAATCAGACGCGGTCTGCGTCGATCTTGTTCACGAACTGGTACTCGACTTCGTTTGATAGCTGCGTGATTGTTTGGCAGTGTAAACTCCAGCAGTGTCAGTTGTGAGCAAAGACCTTTTGTCTCTTTTTTCAACCTGCTTTTCTCATAGTGCAGGCAACAACGCGTCCCTGAAATAGCCTACTTTTCATCTGTAATTGATCACCACATCCTTCTTTTACATCTGCCATATTATCATTTCGCTTGCTTCCTGCCACCCGGGTTTTTGGTGTTGGTGTCTGGCCCATTTTTATTGCCGCCTCGGCAGGTGCAGTTCATACGGCTAACTTTTTCTAACAATAACTGACATCAACTTCTAATGCAGGGCAGGCCAGGCCTAGGTCCTAACGGCCAGGCTACTCTGCAATCGGCCTCGCAGGCCTGTACAAAGTCGGGTGCAGGATGTAATGCTATCGCATGCAAGAGCTCTATTTACATGGGATCCGGGGAACCCTCCAGATACCACTTACCCGTTATACCGCCGGCTTAGCCGGGCCTGGGAAGGTTCTTAGTGATGTTTTTTCACACCCACTGTAACGACGCTGACTTGCGGCCGTATCGGGGAACCGACCAGCTGTCGTGGGAGCATGTGACATACTCAACGACCGCGCGTCTTCCTCGGCAGAGTTCATTTGGTTTCAACTGGTGTCGGACGCCGTTAATCATCTGCATACGAACTTTGCATAAAGAGGGGACAGCTAAATACGGCCTGCATCACCAGGTAATCGTCAACGGTGGCGGTAACTCGCTCTCCAATACAAACCTGCTCGTTTAATTCGCAAACGCCTTCATCCTCTTCCGTATCCGGCGGATGGCAAGCAAAGTGGCCTTCTGCAACAATTCCGCCGCCCTGATCAAGGCTTGGAAAGGCCTCGCGTTGTGCCAAGGAGACGCCGAGCGTCTGCCGCGTTTCCGCCGTCGATTAATAGTTAAGAGTGGCTCAGCCGATTCGGGCAGCCAACCAAAAACCTAGCCAAAAATACGTCTAAACTGTAAAGCCGATCCGAGTGCCGACCCCATCGTGACGAACACGGAGTGTTCTTTTTTACAAGGCAAGGCCAGATGCAGGCGTTCTAGCGTGGCGAGGTGAGGAGAATATGCCACAGTGCCTATGCAATTGTGAACAAACCGAGCGTGAGCTCGCTGGCCTGGTAGAAACTGGTAGATTGCTCTTGGACACTTGAAGCATTTTATGAAGCTGCGTGGGGAACAGGTAGCCTCCTATTTGAAGGGAAGATTTTTACACTTTGAGCAGAGCGGTTTCAGTTTTCAGCGGTTTCAGAGGCTTCGGTTTTGAGCTCCGGTGGGGACACTTATTATCATCGATTTTGCTATACGAATGCGTAAAATACTGACTGTACGCCGTAGAATTAAAACAGAATCAACCGCTAGTGAAACAATGCAGTATGAATGCAAAGCCGGATGTTACGTTTGAGGCGTCTCGTCGCGGCTGAGCGCCGTAACAAACCTAACTCCACCTAGATACAGCGCCATGTCAAAAACATCTATGGAATCTATATTTAGACGAGGTTCCGACATATTTATTCCGCAGATGCATACGCGTTCGTTCACCGCAAACGCAACCGTGACGTCCATCGAAGGTCACGCATCAAAACCTAGCCGCGGCACGGCGTGGCGTGACCTCTGGTCGACCTCGTAACTATCGGCATGTCGAGATTCGAGCTCCCTCCTGGCCGTCGTATAACATCGATAGTTTCGTTAATATCGCGACATATCAGGACCCCAACGAGGGCGCCTTTGTCGTAAGCTCATCATTATTAATTCCTTTGAGTCTGGTTGCAATATATTGCCTGTGTTCCTTTGATGTCGGCCCCAGCCAAAACTTACCTTGAGCATCCGCACGAAAACTGTGTGCACAAACAATGATTATCGAATGGATATCGAAGGCTGCTGAAAAGGCTTCTGCTTCGCATATCAGGAGATCGTTACGGATGGAAACGTTTCTGTTATTCGTTTCGTTTCGTGTAAACCGTTGACCTTGCAAGATGAATCCGCCATGTTTGTCGCACATACCCTCTCAGCGTAGGTAAATGATAGAAGTGCCGGAGTAGGATGAGGTAAGGACCTCTTTGGCCTTATCCACATAAAAAAAAAAGTATTTCCGTAAAGGATGCTTGAAAAAAGGTAAAATCGATACAAAGATGCTGGTCGAGTTTGATAGAACTCGGTTCATGTTCGCCAGACCATGACACATGGCAACAAATGGATCGAACATGGCAACGGATCCGGTGGCGTCTTAATGCGCTAGGAAAAGTCGGAGCAAGAAACCTTGAAGCTGCTGAGTTACAGCGGAACGAAAGGGGAAAACTCGGCTCAACGAACGAATTGGTAATTGCTGGTGTTTCAATTTTGTTTTCAAATAACTTCAGTTTGGAGTACGCGCAGTTCACAGTCACTGGCGCGTGTCAATTGCCCGGCGAACGGAATTATTGATAGGGGAATTTCAGCCGAAGCGACGTTGAAATCCCTTGCCGTGTCGAAACCGGGGGCTGGATGTTTTTTGGAGAGACGTAGGTGGGTGCACGGGTTCGATCCCCGCCGTTGCACATTTACATTTATGAGGTCCATCTTACGAAATCGTGTAAAACGCGATACCGTGGACGCTAAATGTTAGCCGGCGGTGAGATCTGAGGATTTTTCTACAGTTTCATTATTGTGTACATGAATGTGTACGCATTGTAACTGTTAAAAATAATAAAAGCGGGTTATTAAAGCAGGTTACAGTTAAGTTTCGACGACTGAGTAATAACCTTGTTTGCCTGCAAGCGTCCCCTTTGATGAGAACCGTTCTTGAGTAGGTCCGCAAGTAAAGCCTATAAAAGCGTCGAATGCAAACCACATCGCTATTAAATGGACATCCTAAAGATCCGATACGACCTAATCAGTATCTCCTACAGAGAGAGAAGCAGTCCATCGGAGCAGTTAATTTTGAAAGACTTTCCTGATTTTCACCTTGAAGCTGCTCATACATTACGTCGAATTAGCCTAGGTACATACTGAATTAGATGTGACAAGTGAATCAGGTATCACAGTACTACATATATATATACATATTTTTTTTATTCTCCATCTTTTTACAATAAAGGCGCGCTTCACGCATCACATACGTTACTAATATTTTTCATAATCACAGATCTATAGACTACACAATCTACGATCTCGTTTCCGCAGTCACCGTTCCTTCAGCGTTATATACGTGTTCCTGATCATAGCAATCAATATATTATTATCATAACTTCTCTACTGTCTACAAATATTACACTTTCCTGGCGTTTTCCTCACCGCGGTCATAAAGCTGGTCTTGTTTTGGTTTTATTGACCTCGTCCCAGGGTGCCTTTTCCGCAGAGCCCAGCTCATCTGCGAAGCATTTCCACTACGACAGAACCCGCCACCCACAGACATTTATTCCAACACAGCTAAGGACTACAACCAGCTTTTCATTTTGCCATTAACCCCAGTTAAAGCTTTAAGTTACTGGCAAGTTTTCGGGGGACAGTTCGCATAGACGATCTGTCCGGCATTAAACCGTTGTCTCGTCAGATTCCCCGTCACATGTTCTGCACGTCTTATTGACGGTCGGCGAATATCTGCGTTACAGCTGATCCAAGCTAATCAACACCTCGCCACGCACTCTCATAGGAAATGACAACACAGCTCTGTTTGCCAAGCTTCGTTCTGTTTTTTTTTGTTCCAGCCTCCTTTCACGTCCTACCCTGCCGAATAGCAACCTTCTACTGGCCGTTGCGGTTAATGTCCTACTAGGACAAACAACCCTACTATGTCGTTCTCGTGGTTGGTAGCATGCAGCCGTATTTGCCCCTTCGTAGTTCGCGTTGTTAGGCGATGTTCATATTTTCCAAGGAGACATCGGAAGACCCCAATCGGGTTTTCCACGCGCGTCTGTCGATTTACATAGCGCGATTGAAAATCAGTAACGACTTAGAACTGAGAAAATGGCTGCCTAACGTGGAGGACGGTGAAAACTCGCGTGGATGGATTTCTTCGCGGAAGACCATGAGCTGTGCTGTTCTTACGTGACTCTACTTGTAAATATAATGATATTTGTGTTTAATGGCCTCAGCACAGTGATAATAGTTACCTGAGAAGTTAGAGGGGGTCGGCGGGAGATTGTGGGCTACAGTTAGTGCAGAAGCTATTGGAAATTCATTATGAGCCCGTCCTAGGTCAGACGTTGGGATCAGAATTGACCTGCAAGCCGTGAAATAAGTAAATATTAGGCAGGCTATTCGCAGTTGTTGACCCTGGGCCTTGTGCATATTCGCGGATCGAAATGACATGAAATGTTTTGGCGATTCAAATGGCAATATCTGAAGATAGCTCTAAATTTGCTAACACGGAACATGGATATGCAAAAACGAACGTGGCGGGTGAATAAAAAAGCTGATAGCCGATAACTTGGCTGGCGCTCCCTCGAACTGCAGCTGCGAGCACCGAGCGCATTTAACGGATAACCGAAGTGGTAGTTTTATCCGACACTCTGATCGGACGGGGCTCGGACGCTCTCCAGATATGTGCGTTTTCCCAGCGGATCGTGCTTGACGACGTTCTACTGCGTACGCACGTGCTTGGTACGTGATCAGTACAAAGTCGTAGACCGTCTGCATGACGAGCTAGCCAAAACACCTCAAGAAAAAATCTGGGCATTTATGAGGCGGCACATGGGTCTCCTCTCGCACGAGGTCTCCTATTATTGTAAAAACGAGAAAAAAATCAACAAAAACAAACGAAAATCTTCCCAGGCGCAAACCATCAACGCGTTCTCTGGTGGTACTTACACTTAGTGGCCTTTCTCTAGTCGGTGCGTTACTACGCGTCTGGCTACACAACATGTCGCCCATTTCAAGCTAACCCGAAAAAAGCCTACTTCGACCAGTGATACACCGAAGTCGCGTGTGCTAATGCCGACGCAGCCAGCGCCGCTCCCACCGTGTCACCCCTGATTGCACTCACCGCCGCGGGGGAAGAACAAGGCCTTCCTTCCCAGTTGTTCCTCTGACATCAACACTCGCCAGGCACGAAATCAACTTCTAACAAGCGGATCAACTTCTCAACGCCATCGGGCCGCTGATTCGAAAACGACGCCACAATACTTCGGCTTTTACGGACGAAAGTGAGACTGGCGGCTGACGGCATCGGGAAGACAATATTGGTTTGATCAGTCGAGCAGCGTCCCTTGACAGGCCCCCGGGGCGCCAGCTGGCGTCCGACTGCCATAGCCTGGCCAGTTGAGTGGGGGGCTCTGCTTTCGGCCGCTGGCCGAACAGACGGTCTGAGACGGTCAATGTAGGGGTAAAGAAGTCCCTGATCTTCGTCCGACCGAGGGACTAAAAGGGGTGGTCGCTTTATTTCCGTTAGCCGACAACAAGTCAGCCAGTGCTCCGAGCGTTGGATAGGGGCCGAAGGGATGACGAAGAGATTCGTTTTACGCTTTCGATACTTGCCCATCGAGGAACAGGCTGGACGGGTCGTCATACCACTGTGGCCTGCCGGCCTGCCGGCCTGCAGTCGTCCCGGGGGTCGAGGTTCAGGACGCGGAACGAATATGGTGAGGTACAGGTGGCAGAAAAGAGACCAATTCCATAGGGAAGAACTCATTGAGGGGTAATCTTCGATTTGGGCCGTTTGGCTGGTTTCATTCAACGAGCATATGCGCACGCGGTTTTTGGCTAGGGAATGTTCTCACATTGCTTATAATTTTCGGTCGATTAACGATAAAGACCTCGGTGATGATATTACAACTGACATAACGCATTATTAGAGCCAGCTGTTGAACAGTGCCAGTTTTTATTCGTAATGAAGCTATAGAGCCTAGAATAGAAGCTAGAAATTTACGTGCTTATATCTACACGCTTGGGCCTTTGGTGCACAGAAAACCCAGAAAAGCTCGTACACATAGAATGAGGGCCAAAATCTCGTGGACCTTCTCGGGGCACTTTAGTTGCCTTTCAACGTATTGCATACGGCCTAACACCGAGCAGTCGTTCATCCTGTAGCGGCTATCTACTCTACGGGTGTTTGAAGCATCTCCCTGCAATTTCTGATCCGCGTTTTTCTCCATATAACAGCCGAAGCAGAAGGGCTTCGCTCATCTTCGCAGACCATTCAAGGCAATCGCCGGCCATAACTTCAACTTTTCCCCTGTACCAGATCAGAAAAGCGACGTACGCGCGAGACCTGCTCTCATCAAGCGATTTCTGTACTTTCCGAAATGCAACGCACGGTGCTGTTAGGCCTTCAATAGGTAGAAGGCCTGCGATGACAGGGCTGGCCTACGCGAACTTCCTCTCCCTGTGCAAGGGACGGGGCCCCCTCTCAGAACCGCGGGGAAAACTCAGCTACTTAATCGCGTGTTCGGTGCAATTTGAGCTCCCTCCTTAATCGACGGAATCGTTGCGTTCGTTAATTCGAAGGAAAAAAAAACATGAAGGCATAGCGATTGGCAGTTCTCTACGTGGTTGCCCTACGCATCGTAGCACCCGTTCCTTTCAACGGCAAAGGCTGCATTTGGCCATCGAAACGCCGACAGGTGACTGTAATCGCGCAGGATCAATTTGTGTGGTTCCGTTCCTGGGTGGCTCGGGTAGGCCTATTGAAGCAAAGAACTTTAAATGTTCGTTTCGTACCAGGAAAAGCGTTCAAGCCGCTCGCTCAGCCTCCTTCCGGGTTTTACCCTCAACAAGCCGGCAGATACTGGGGCCCGTCGGGATGGACGAATTCTTCGGTCACCCGCGTGGGGTCAAAAGCAGTTATTTATGCCGGTATCGAACAGTCAACGAACAACAACGTCTTATGAATTATGTACCGGCTAAATTGTCCAGAAGGAGAGGTTGGAAACACGGTATGACTCGTGTACATAAAAAGCCCCCTTCACACTTAAGCTTCGAAACGACCGTAGTATTGCTCCAGGCCAACTCCGTCGACCGTGGGCTTCTCAAGTAGGGGTCGAGTAGACTCTGCAAGTGAGCCTTCATTCGAGTAGGGGTCGAGCAGAATATGCACCTCAGAGAGTAGAAGGCTGAGGAAAAACAGGAAGCTTTAAACGACCCCAGCTCCCAGCGGGATTCATCATCCTGCCACTGTCGCCGTAGGAGCAGTTCCGAACATTTTGGGGAGAGGAGTTTGCCTGCGAAGGCTTTCCAGAAGAGGCTCGGCCTGGCGACGCCGAGGCCCTAAACAGGCGACAGACGTATTCCTCCGTGTCCATCTGGCATCCCGGAAGCTTTCGTGGATCGGATGTTCCGGATATCGAGGATTAGACATTCGACCTTGTGGACGTAGGTTTAGATCTGGAACTTAGCACTGCCATCGTATATTAGTCACAGGCCCCATCGACGAGAGGCCGTCGACGTTGGTATGTCTAAAAATCCAATAAACGAACCAAACGACAGGGGGGATCCAGTCCCGTCATAGGAACGATTGCCTGTGTAAGGTCGCACCACACGGCAAAGTAATACATACACATATATATGTGCGTGTGTATTTGCAGAAATCTCTCATACACTGCAAAAGATAGCGTCGTGTTGACCGGACAACACCGCCTGAACTCCAGCTCGCGTGTAACAGGGGCTCAATCGAGAGCTTTTACGTAGCGGCGGCCCTATGCGACTCAAGTTACCGCCGAACGTCTAATCCCTACCAACGTCCTCGAATCAGCGTCAGCCACATGGCTAACCAGGTTAGTCTGATGCGTCACCGTACCCCGAAAAGTCTATCAAATCGTCGTCGACACAGCGAGAGCTATTCTGATCAGACGGGTGAATTTCCAATATCGAGCCGACTCTGCCGTTTCGACTGCCCTCGTAGATCGGGCCTGCCCACGCCGGATCGGACACATCCTTCCGGCTGGGCAACTTAATCTGACTTGTACGGCCACCGCGTGTTCGGGCAAGACGCCTCATTAATGCAGCTCGGAACTCGGATTATTTCGCAGCGCCTTGCCCCCGTAGCTAAGAGCTCTTCCGGCAAGTACCGCTCTAGAAGCTCTGCTGCTTGCGATACTCAGACTGTCTAAATAGCTCTGAATAGGTGCGATGTTCAGTGCGATGCCTGAGTGCGACGCGCTTAGGTACAGATTTATTTACGGCAGATAGTCCTAGTATCAGGGGCATCCATTAAACGGTACCACTTCTTCCACCCCGTGTTCGCCTTTCATCGGTGTCTCACAGATCCCCGCACGACCCCCGTCGGCCTTGGGTGGAATTGCCCCTGTGGTAGAGTTGTCCCGGAGGTAGATTCCAGAAGGGTGGCATTTGCAGCCGTACGTCTGCTCCGGTGCCCCCGCTCCACCGTGCCGTTAGCGCTTAAAAGCAGTCGTAGGCTCTTTTGCAGGGCTGGATCAAGATCTGAAAATCCTGTATTGATAGCCTTCATTTCGTCCTTCACTTGCTCATGGATTCGTCATTAGGTCGCGCTGTTTACCAGTTCTGCGTCGACGGCATTTGGCGCGAGCGTTGTAAAATCTGACCAGACTCCGGGGCAAAAACTCTGCGAGAACAAGACCCTGTAATTAGCCTCTTCGTCAGGTCACTCGAATCAATTTTCAAGTAAGCCGAGGCGTTCAGGTTGTCTTGTTACATGGCGGCCTTTTCTTCGACCGGCCGCAGTGGAAGGTTGTGGAGAGCTACTGTCGGCTGGGTTGTGCGGCTGGGTCGCGGCAATGGGCCTAGGAAGCTGACGTTTGCCTACTTGGGTTTTGCCGGCGACCCAATTGCGTTCTCGGTTCATTTCAGATGCAGTTCGGTTCATCACCGTAAAGCAGCGTTGATGTAAAATGCCATCTCCAGTGAAAAATACGCTAAAATCACTACGAGTAGCGAGGACAAATCATCCTGAATACGCACAGAAGTGATCGATTCTTGCTGAAGCTTCGAAGTTGGTCTTCGAAGATGGACAGAGAACGGAGAACGTCAAAGCGCAGAACGAAGAACGGTAACGAGTAGTCACACTACGCAGCTGGTCTCTCATACAACGACCTAAACATATATATATATATATATATATATATATATAT
>MNPL01002453.1:0-30712 GCA_002081605.1 Tropilaelaps mercedesae
ATATATATATATATGTCAATATTAAGTATTCATAAGTTGTCCATATACATATATATTTTTTGTCTAAATGAAAATGTCTAAAGAGTTCTATTATAGTAAAGAGCATTTTTGTTATGCTAGATGTAGGAAATTTAACTTTTATTTATGCAAGGTGAACAATTTTCCCGCATGGTGCTCTATATTGAAGAAACGAATTTTTCAAGCCCGAACTATTTCAACAAACATAACACGCAACTTTTGCCCACCATGAATACTCGATAGCGCAGGCAAGCAGCGGAGCTATAGAAAGTCTAGTCGTGGAGCTTGGCATACACAGTGCTGTTTTAATGGGACAAAAATATTTAGCCTTCATATAAGATTAGTTGGACGCTTTCTTTGACAGCATGTTGCTGACAATAGTAAACACCGTAATTTTTATACGAGGTAAATGCCCGGCGCACGGCACCAGCGCTCTCATGTAGTATGCTCACACACAGCTCCCGATACGAATGCTTGCGACGGACGGTAAATATCTCTTGGCCCGCACGGGTCCATACCTCACACCAACGAACTTCCACTTTTAGGAAGGGTTGCAGAATCTATTAGAATGAGGAGTTGAGCAGTTGAAAGTTAAACAATTGAGCATCTCGAGCCTATAAGCTAAAAAGCAGCTGAAAAATAGATGGGAGACTGAATTGTCGCGATCACACTGCAGAAAGCCTTGAATGCCACTCGAAGCATCTCCAGACGGGTTGATTTATGCGTAGCAACTCAAAGCGACGCGCCTGCTCTAATAGTGATCTAGTTAATAGAATACTAATTCTTACCTTAACTTAATAGTATATAATTTTGTAACGTGATCAAACAATTTATTTTAAATGGTAAAAAAAAACCGAAATGCGCAAAAAATCACGGCATTAAAAAGGTTTAGAATATATTTGACTTAAAAAAATAATCCACAAAATGAGTTAAATTGTGCGTGTAATTAAATCTTTTACTTTGATGCTGAGACATCGATAAAACAGTGTAGGCTTTAAGAACTTTTTACAAAAAAAGCGAAATGTTGATACCGTTACCCTGGATTTATGTCAACTATTGGATAACAAGCACATTTAATTTATAAAACGTTCCGTGGATGATGCTATAGCATATTCATTGAATATTTAATAGAATACCAAATTCTATAAAAATGGGGTTTTTACGGCTAACGCACTCGGAAATTTTCTTTGATGAAATTAAATGGAAACGGTTAAAAATGTAATATCTTAAAGAGTGTTCAGTGTCCATAAAATGTTAAATGTCATAATTGACATAGAATTGCGAGTTCTATTGAGTTAGCTAACTTTCAGGCTTTCTTTCTATAGAAAATATTAAAGGTAGTATCATCAAGGTAGTATCATACCACCATCCAGAGCAGCTGTCAAAAATCGGGCGAAGAAATGGCGAAGTATCTGCGTCACCGAAACTAAGTCGCCCTCGAATATTTTGGTTCTATCTCGAAGTTGTTCCATCTAATATTTATAAATTCAAATTCGCTATTAGAAAATATAAAAACGATTATGCTTAAGATATTTTACTTCAATTTGGTTTAAAATAATATGCACATCTAATTCAAGTCAACTAAACGCCCATTTATTTTCAGTCAAGAAAGCCATGAACTTGCAACTCGTAAATGTGTTATTACATATTTATTCCGTCATTTTACTTTGTCCAAATAAAAAGTAGTAAACTAAAGAATGGCTTTAATAAGACAAGCGTAAATATATTCATATAATTTATTGGGTAGAATATCATAACACTAGTTACGAAGCTTACAGGCTTAAATATGATTAATACGTTCCGCTCTTGTAACATCTATTACCATGGTAATTTGCCCGCTTCATAGTTAAGTCTCTCTAATCCTAACAAAATTATAAAATTCCCAGAACATACTATCTTATTAAACATGTTGCAGTCAGGCCTACCATGGAGTTTCTGTATTGGTGATAGAAATAACTGAGCTCTGTCGATTTTTCATCGAAGCGTAACCACACGGATAGATAATGCCGACACAAGTTTCACAGCGTCAATGTATTTCCTTGGGTCCTATCTCCATATTACATAATAATACATTTCGAAATTATAAAGCTTTTAGAAGTGTGATGTGAAAACCTAGAGTTTCCACAGCAAAACGGAGCAAACCAACCATACGAGACGAAGACTAAATAACCCGATTAACATGTAAGTTGGAATCCAGGTGCGACTATTATTCTTGAGTACGGTCTGGAAAACACTCATGTAAGATGCATGCATGTCACATGTATGTGATATGAATTTTTACATATAATGACATTTTATTGAACTGACTCGATTTTGATACAGCGGCTAGAGCAGACTGAATAACTTCACGTTCAAAATCACTATCAGCAAGGGCGTGGTTCAACACCCTCATGTGCTTGACGGGCAGTCTTTACTTTTGCAATACGTAACGACCTGGTAACAACTAGAACCTTACCTAGACATGATTAGTAAAGGCAGGAATAGAGTAGGAAATTAGAAGGTCAAGAAACATAAGGACTCTTCCACAATGCATTCGAAATAATGCTAGCGCTTTATTAGCTGAGCCTACCAGCGGTAAGCGAAAATTAGGGTTTTAGTCGGTTTGTGACTCACACTGGTTGTTGCTGGCCGCCAGTGACGAATGAACATCAGGCTTTTCCAAACATTCTTAAAAAAGAACCTTGCTGTCAGAACGTCTGCTGTCGTTCATTTGGCGAGAACTCAGACTCAGAAGATTTTTACCAGCTACAGACGGCTGGTTTTTCTGACAACCCTTGCCAAAGATAGGAACTAATTAATTCTGTATTGTCATGCCTGATGTACATACTGCACATCGAGAAATGTAAGCTCACTGGGTTTACGTATCGGAACCATTAATGTTTAAAACTTCTAAACAAGATCCTTGTTTTCAATTTCGAATTCGGGAAAGATGAATATATGCTTGGAGGCATCCAACAAATGTCAAGCAAGTCTTGTCAAATGAAAGCGGGATCTCACTTGTGATGAAGCATTACGTAGCGTGTAGGCACACCGATTGTAGATGCTTACTTTAAGGTCTTTTCAAATAACCTAGACACTTATACACACATAATTGAATCATTTCGTCACTTGCATAGTGTGCATGGCGCATCATTAATCTCAATCTTCCCTAACAATGTAACTAAAAAAACAATGATGTTCTCCCAATGACGCCTCTAACGTGCTGTTCTCTGTTTATTAAGATCCTGAGGGCTAAGAATATGGAAACTCGCAACGAATGGATAGAGGCCATCGTCGACCTGCGGAACGCAATAGCTGAGCAAGACGAAGTAAGAGAACAATAAGCTTAGCTACCGAGAACAGAACATTACTGTCTAACTTTCAGGCTAACTTAACTACCTAGTTCACTACAAATGTTAGTGTGATAATATACATCCCTTTTCGGGACAGAGTTAGGGATATTTTTATGATATTTTGGTGTATATGGCCACTTGTTTACTGCTTGTTCTTGTAATCATGCGTTTGATTGTACATACTAGGTTTAAATATACCAAAAACGAAGTCCCTCACTATTGAAAATTTCATTCAAGAATACAATAAAACTCAAGTAGTTTAAAAATAGCGAAAGTGCAAGTTAAGCCACCCAACTGTCACGGTTGATTTTAAGTTCTAGCACTGGTTGTAAGCTTTTATTGCACTCCGCATTCCGATATTACTCACGCATGCGGAAAGAAATGACAAATAAAAATCGTACGTGTTTTATCTGGTTTTTATAGCTAGTTGTTTATGTTTAGTATAGTACTACCATTTTTTATATTAGTCGTTGCGAACACATTTAAGGCGGTGTAGTCAAAAGACAGACTCCGTAATTGTCATAGTAGTTCTTAATAGCAGTAGTAATAGCTAGAAATAATACAGGAGCAGCTACTACAACTTCACACGTTAGCAAAAGTTTCGACCAGGCAGAGAAATTGGCAAGCAGACTTCCATTCAGCAACCACCTTGGTATCACGCAGGACGGATATGCAAGGTTGTGGGCAAACATGTGAACAGGTGGCCAGTGACTACTAGACGTTGGAGAGATAGCATATCCCAAGAAGCAAAAAACAAATATCCTCCTAATTACTGGTAGATTGTACAAATTGCAGTTCTTCGGGAAGAGTGCAAAACTGTTAGGCGAATATATATGACGGCCAAAAGAAGAAAAGGATAAAACATTCCGCAAGAATGGAAAACGCTAGAAGCAAATAGTAGGTCTCTCAAAAAAAGCTACTCGAAGAAGGACGCGGAATTGAAGAAGCCCTGCGGAGCGGTAAAGGACGACCCATGGATAAGCCGCACAAGGTAGAAAAGTTATTATTGGAGAAAAAAGGAGGTCAAGGTAATACTTACGAAAAGTTTGACCCAAGGCAAGTCCAACCGTGACAAAGCTGTGGCTGGCATTCGCGCATCCGAATTAACCGACATATACGTCACAAGTAGGCATATACCTCTTACCATATCAGCAGAGGTTCAGACGATAATTAGCAACCTTCTAAAACAAAGGCTTCAGGGTAAAATGAAATGACCGCAGAGGCAATGAAACTTCTCTTTTAGAGAAGTCCCCCATTTTTCATTTCAATTCATACACACCTTATTAAGGCCAAAGACTAGCACATTATATAAATCTTGTGCATTACTGTCATTATCATAGAAACATTAAGTGTACACATCTAAATGGCATCTAAATGCATATATATCAAAAAAGGAAGAAAAGCGGAAGCCACTAAGCACGGTGATAGACTCTTCTATGATTTAAACGACAGTAGAAATCAATGGAAATTGAACTGATATGCGATACAATTCGGCTCCTTAATATCTGCGAACGGTGCTTGTGTATTTTCTAACGCTCATACGAGCCTGGCTTCACAAAAAGTAGTATGAGATTCACAGTGAACAGATGCCGCTAGAACCTCCACTAGAACTTACACCGCACTAAGTTTTACTTTTTTAGCCGGAATCTCCAATTTAATAATACAAAAAGCTGAAGGATAGTGAACGCTTACTGAAACAATTGTTCGGAGTCGTTTCTCAAATTCCCCATCTTACCAAACGCTTCCTGTCACAACACGTGTGGACCCATCGAATGAGTGGGGTCATGCTGGCGTCGTATTTTCTTTTCTACTGAGACTTTCTCCAGACAGAATTAGTCCAGGCGCTCTCGTTGTCGCACCAATTGCCCACACGGTCGTTGTGGTGTACTTTATTTAATACACTGAGTTAACCCATCTCTTAACATTACTGACGAGCATTTTTCTCAGAGACCGCGTGTCATACTCGAAAATGTGGTATACATTATCATTAACGCCTAGTATGCGGTGGACACTAGGTGCTGATGACGCCTTACTGATTCTGCTGAAGTACTCTTGGATGACTGTGCGACGGGATGCAAGTCCATTTTGTTTGCCAGACCTTTGTCGTCACCCGTTCGGTTTCCTTGATTACCTCTAAGATGGACGTCCTAGCTTCCCAAAATCGTTCCTTTTGTTTATCTTCTAAGTTCCAGGAAGTTATATTACCGGAACAAACGCTGCCGCCATACTGACCCTTTGGTATGCCTAACTGATCCTGGGCGCAGCTGTTCTTTGAACGAGTTGTAAGTGGCTTCTGTTTGATTCTGTTTTACCTTGCGAGCTACGTTAGGACTCTGAAAAGCGCGACAAACTCGGTAACAGACGTTACAAATCTACGTCTACTTACCCTCTCAGGCCCATGTACATCCGGAAGAATGCTTAAGATGGCATTTAATGCCCTGTTCGTCTACCCTATTAGCACTTTTTAGTGGTCGATGTGCTCCGCAAGCCTCTGTCAAGATTGACCCTTAGATATGCCGTTGTCTAAGTCAGCTCTATAGGGAAACCTTCCAGAATTAGGTTGATTTGTTCGACGTGCTCTCTGCCTATTAGCAGTATCCACTTACTTATCTCTGGCTCCGGTGACAAGGCCGTCTCAATCATATGGTCAGATACAGCCTATAAAGTCTCGTTGACGTGCAGCTCTACTTTGCCTCTGTTTTTGGCTTGCACAGTGATAGCCAGATCCTCTGCATGTACTACCAGGTTAACTTCAACGAAGACGCCGATCAAATCTAGATCATCATTGTACACAATGTTACAAAAAAAGGTGTCAAGTATTGGGTCCTGGGACACGCAGGCCGTTATGGCAAGGGCTAGACTAGTTCTTCGATTGCTAGTGCATTCTGCAGGTAATACTATTAGGACGGGATATAGTAAGACCCTTTCTGTTCAGGGTATCAAGGATGAACACCCATAGGAGGCTATGGAACACGTTTCAGGTGGCGCAATTTAAGCGTGAAGTTATGAAGGAGCTCTGCTTGAGCTGTAACTCGGTGGATTGCCTTGATCACCGATAAGTGCTTGCGAAACCCCTATTGATTTGCAAACAAAACACCAAACTCTTCTGAGAATGTTCTGAATCTTCGATGATCGCTCCAAAAATTTTTAGAATAAAATTGGTAGAGCCTCTTTTTTTGTTTTTACTTTTAGGGCTGACCATCAGCTAACATTTCACGGTGAGCATTTCACATGAACGTGCACGTTATGAGGAGACTGATGGAAATATGTTACCGTACCAGCCCGCTAGAACTGGATATATCTGCCAAATTCAAAAAAGGAAGAAAGGAGGACCAGTCCAGGTGATGCAGCAATGTAATGCTTGAACGGCTGGTTCAAGGCATAAAAACTTGAGTTTCGACACAAGGGGATGCGCAGGAAACGTCTTCACATCTTATATGGGCTTTGGACAAAACAGTGCAGTTGCCATCAGAGGGTGAAGGAGGACACCACGATCTAAACAGTGTTCGATAATAGCTTTGTGACTTACGTCCATATTCAATCCATTCGATAAAACGATACAATTGAATCGGCGAAAATTAAACTCGCATTGCTGTGGTGCAGCTTGCGAAAAAGACTGCCGCCTTTCTTCTACAGAAGGAGCTGATAATCATAGGTTCGAAAGAGGCACAGGTAAGAAAGCGAGAAGCCACCCTATACTTCTACAAATCCCAACGGTTTAGACAATAAAATCCGGACCGTTAAAGAGAAATAAACGATACCGTTCATAAGTGGTTCAGATGCGGTAGCTCTGGCCACATGGTTAAACGTCATTAAAAATTAAGTTATGCTAAACCTAGTGGCAATCAGGTTCATGATGCAAACTTTATTACGTTCGAAAAAAACCATGGCGTAAGTTTAAACAACCACCACAATCTTTAAGAAAGATCAACGACCGCAAGGGCAAAACGGAGACTTTTATTACCATCATTCCCACAGTTACGGAGCTAAGAGACCTTCGCTGTCGCCGGCATCGCTACTGAACATGAAGATGTCAGATCGATCTCAGTCGATGACGTATGGCATGTGACCTGCTAGGAGTATCAGTATGCCCCATGTACTTATCGATGTGGCCGTAAACCTAATAATAAAAAATATGCAACTTCGAATGGAATACTTTGAATATCCTCGAGCTCAATGCAGTCATGATTTTTGAAAAAAGTTGTATGAGGTAACTATTAATTTCAAAATTACTAATAGTTTTATCTTTGGACGAAACGAATGTGAGGACGCTATTACTGCAATACCGAAATTGATACGCAGCATTTTTGATTGGACAAATCACGTGTAGTTTTCTTACAATTACCGATTAGTATATTTTGTGGCAACAACTGCAGCTGCCAGAATGAGTTTAGGTCGATGAACAACTCATCTATATATTTTGATAGATGTAACAATTCACACCTAGCTCAAAATGTTCCGATTTTCATACATTTCAATACGCCTAGTCAGCGGATTACAAATATTCAGTCGCTTGAACATTTGCTTTAGTTTTAAATGGACGGCAAGTAAAAGCTGCTCTAGTCGAGACAAAAGTACCGTCAAAACACCGGTGTTTTCCTCATAAGACATTTTTGCTATGATTGTATCGTAGCAAATCAGTTCAATTGTAAGTTCTAAGGGCACATACTTTGTTTTTCCGTTTTAGATTGCACAAATGTAGCAAATGATGCACGCTCACAGGTAGTAATCCCCGACATTTTCTTCCCACTTCCTTCAGCATCGTTAAATATTTATTGGTACATGCCTTAGTTGCGTTATGATTTAGACATACTCATACGTTTCTCAAGCTTTATGGAAATGTGTGCCCAGCTCTTTTTATTAGATATATTTATCCTCTACTTACCTATTTCGTTATTCTACGTCAGTCCTTTATATTATTTCGTTTACTCATACCCCCATTTAACAATTTCTCCCAATAGAACTAGCATAGGTTCTATAATTTAGCATACATACTTGTCCAAATGTTACAGGCAATATATAGTCGACCTATGAAACATTCGTCTTCATATTTAGTACAAGCGGGACGATAAGAAAACTCACCTATGTTGAAAATTAAATTTTCTGTTTCACCAGAACGCATATTTAAGTCATATCCAGCGAGACTGGTGGACGTAGTTATATAATGCTAAACTTCACTTCAACACATACGTTTTTCTCTTTACTATTTCGAATAATAATGAAATCCGCAGCAGTGTCGCTAGGCCATACCCGTAACTTTAGCAGTCGTTTGGGCTATGGGCGATAGACTGCTCGATAAAATGATATACATCATTTAGAGCATATATACTACACGATAACCGTTTTTCATAATAATTGGTCAAATCCTCCCTATTTAACTCATCAGAACAACCCAGTGGACTCACGGACATTTTCCATCCTTTGAGATAACCTTCAAGATATGCTTTTATATGTATGTATAGTTAGTACCAGTATACCGAATATTCGATACAAACTACTACACCAGAAACAAAGAATAGTGAAGCATCACATATGGTTAGTAACAGACCTAGAGCAAGGAACTGCTTGGCTTGTGTGTGTCGGCTATAGATTGTTACTACAATTAATGGACGTACACGTATTCAGTGTCTAGGGCCAACACTACCACTTAATATATGCAATTCGATCATTCTTATAAGTAGTACATTTACACATAGGAAACAATAAGAAAAATAATAAACTATTTCGCCGATGATGTATATATGTATCTATATATGTTCGTGTAAATGCTTCACGTTGTTCCTATTGGTAGCTCTTAATACTATATTAAACTCCACGCGGAGGCACTGAATTGATTATGCGGGAGGCAACAGGCAATACAAGAACACTACAATAGTAAATTATGTACGGGTGATTGAAAAAGATTCTTATAGATGACATGTTCATTGAAACACTTGTGGTCTAGAGTTTATGTCATTTTTTATTGCGAATGACACATCTAAGAAATGTTTACAGCGTGTTCGCATACGTGAAAATCGTTAAAAGAATACTGATAGTGTCTATCAAGTTTTTAACGGCCTTATCGTGAAAAAAATCTCGGTTTTTTGCCTGTAACTGGAAAACTTCGACGTGAATGACGTCTGGATCTAATAAGACTGTATTTCATATCACAGTGTTTCCATGACGTTGTTTTGGGTCAAAGAATAAGCTTTATGTTAATTATCCTACGACTATTAAACAACGTAAACGTAATATTTTAGCGTGTATCCATGGAGTCCGCCTGATCTATCCAAAAAGTATCGTAAATTTGGAAATGGTATGAATAATTTCTAACGAATATTTTGGCGTTTCTGAAACTTAATTACCTATCGAACATTCGATTGTGCATGTCATAATACTTTTTAGTTGAAATTAGGTTACCTATAAATGGTAGCTTCTGTTTGCAAAAAAACCAAAAATTCAGTACAGTTATCCTTAATTCAAGAACATCTACCGTGCAACAAGTACAAAGTTACCGTGCAGCAAGTTTGATTTATAAAATTTTAGCATTTCATTAAAGGTTGCTATAACAGATTCATTAAGCGAATTTCAAAGGAAAAGGACTAACAAACTTTGGAATCTCAATCTTATAGGACACACCTTTGTCACCGAACCAATGCTCGATATGACGAGTCCATACGCTACGGGGCGCAGTTTACCAAAGACTATCATCGGCGTCTCGAGACGTAGCAGGTGCTTATGAAGCATTGTTAATGTATTAGTCCTATGTTTAGCAATTTCCAATAAGGAGTTACTAAACCGTACTTAGACAAAATAATAACTCAATATTAATACCTTAAATTACTAACAAGTTTGAATATAAATATTTTTGTTCTACGAACCACAAGCGAAGGCTGTTTGCGCTATCTGCCTGTATAATAATTGAAAATTAATTGAAAATAAAGTGTAATTATGAATTGTGCAGAATATAATACTGTAAATGTCGCACATATCAATGATACTTGATAGTACACCTAGTTTTTTATAAACTTTATCGTAATCAAGATATTGGTTGTTTTTTGGTATTGTCTGACAACATGCAGACCAACTGACACACATCCGAAATTAGCATCGCGGAGAAGAGCGTGCTTTAGCTGAGATATCTATCCCAGAAGAAACTTGAGATTTTAACGTAACTTGTTAAAACATTTTGTAAGACAAATTTTATCATCTTACCATACGAAATTTTGACCGAGGACGAAGGACCATAAATTGGTATCAGTATTCGAACTACAAAGCTCATTTATTCGAATAAATTTCTTAGATATGCATATCCGAACATTACATTTCGCTATTTGTTTTTTCATTAGAACAATTGTCTCACTTATTCTACGAGTGATTCCATCTTGGTAAAAATTTTTCTAATTTACCTTGAAGCCAAATCATTTTCGAATTATTTGGGATCTATTGTGAGCTATGTAATAGACCGATTGAGATATAAGATAATGATAAAGTTTTCAATGATGGCACTCGTAAATTATATTTCTTGAGAAAATGATTTCTCAAGAAATATTTAAGTATTCTCTTGGTCATTCTTCAATAATCTCCTCCATAACTGTAAGATCTCACACCGCGTCTTTGACTCCCGCACACTAAGGTGCCAAAGGGTACCTATGTCTAATAGACACTGACAAAGCGAAAAAACTTGCCAGCAAGAAATAGGGCAATACCAATAAACCTTTACATGAGTGTTGCTTGGTATAGTTTCTATATTTGAGTTTCGATTCATATCCTAACTTTACCACAAGCAACCTAAAACACAAAAAAATTTCCAATCCATTTGAATCGTCGTATGCTTTGGCAGCACCGGGACGGATTCTAACAATAAATAGTTAAGTTAGAAACCTACCGTTGCACATGAGATGTAAGAAAGCCTTGAATTATATTACTGCGACTTGGAAGTGCATATTAAGGAACGAATATTTATAGTTCTCAAGGACTATTTTACTTCATCATTATATCGCTTTATAATCAAAGCCCATATTCCATTAGTTTGTAGAGCTTTGAAGATGATAGCAATCCGCCATTGATAATGTTTTGAGTAAGACGGTTCGACTGGTACATGCCTTTATTGACTTTTATTTAACACTAGAAAAATTTAATACCAAACAGCGAATTTTTTTGTAATAATAATATAAACCTAGGTGGTTTGATGTAGTGTTAAATACTCCTCACTAAATTGCGTCGTTATCCCTCCGAAAACTAATGAATTATTATTTTGTAACCATTGTTATATATAGCAACTATATTTAGTACACTCTAGTAACGTTTTACCCATATCATTCAATCCCTTCTTTATAACACAATCGTTATAGTCACCAAAGTAGCAAGTAGCCGCTAAACAGTGCTACATGGATGCCTATTTTATAATTTGATGTTGTTTTAGTAAACAGTTTAAAGAAGTTACTAAATTAAAATACAGTTTGTTGAAACTTTATTTATATATATAAACTGTGTTTCTTAATTGGCACAAAGTTTGTGCCGTAGCCAAAGCCCAACAAATCTAAGCAAATTCGTCATAAAATTAATCAAGAAATATTAAGTGCCGTGTCCTTCTCTGTAAGGACTGAACTCTATAAGCGTTTAAAAGATAAACGTTAAACCGCCAAAGAGCGCCAAAAAGTCCAAGTTTCAAATGTTTAAAGAAAATATTTAAGTATGGAAGCGTTTTGCCGATATAGAGTTTGATCTTTGCGTGCTCTGGTAGCTCTATATTCCTTATAGTCATCAGTGACAAAATAATGACCAAGCAATTGAAAGTGCTAACAAAAGCGTGCAGGAAAAGGATGCTCTACGAATCAATTCCTGGCTAGATGAAAACACTCGTAGTTTCTTTAATGCGGTTATTAGAACGTATAGTGACTATAATTATGACAGCCGAGGCAAAGGAGCTTTTGAACTTTCGAAGAGTTTTTGAATAATTATCACTGTAACCTGGGCTACAAAAGTAGTAAGTATATATACATATACCATTACTTACGTGGTTAAAAAAAGTTCGAGGTTATGCTGACCATCACAATGTTACACAAATGGCAGCAGATACCACCTTATTTCCACTAAAGTAGGCCATTTGCCTGTATGTATAGCATGTGATAGCACCAATTACAATTACATAAGATAATGTAGGAATATGTGTCAATACATGAAGCTTTACAGCTCACATGGCCTGTGCGTTAGTGAAAAAACTTGACGTTCTAGGCAAAAGTTACTAATTTTAGAGTGACGAAATTAACTTTCTAAAATCTAGAATCTAGAATGCTTCTCACATTTTCCTATTTGTATATACGTAAATATAGACATTACAAGCGGGTAATGCAGTAATTTGTTAATTAAGATGAGTAAGAAGTAATTTAAAATGTCAACACAGAATTAGGGTAAATAAAATTAAAATGGAACTAACACTTTTAATAGAAACTTGAAGGTGTCGATGTGCACTGATCCATTCAATTATAGAAAATGTCACGCAAAAACGTATCCATGTTCGCTAAATATTTCGTTCACCCTTTGGAATTATTTTTAAGAATATAGATACTCAAGTGCACTGCTATGCTTGGAAATACTGAGAGGTGATAGCTGATAAACGGTTCCGAGCGGGTATATAGCCATTGTCTGTCGAGCGCGGTGGCTTGGTGTATTCGTATATGCGCCTTGCGACTGGAGGAGACACGTAGATGCACGGGTTCGATCCCCGCCGGTGCACATTTACATTTATATGGGGTCCGTCTTACGAAGTAATGCCTGATACCGTGGACGTTGAATGTTGGCTGATGGTCAGCTTTAAAAAATATATAGCCATTGTCGAAAAATTAAACAAAATGTTTTTGGTCACATTTATATATTCGCAATTTAGACTAAAACATGTCAAAGACGTGACACATCGCTATTTTAAGTACATCTGCACATGCAAATAGATTTTCGAAGCGATACAATCATGTGAAGTCGGACGGTACCCTACAAAGACGTTTAATTGTCAATTGAATAAATATTATTAAACCTAGATGAAGACAACATAATAATCATTTTACGATTCACGATATTTTTGGGTTCGTGCAACCTCTTCAAAACTTAAAATGCTAGGTTAATATAATATATATATATATATATATATATGTGTATGTTAATTTACATAATAGCTTATCTGTATAAATATAATCACCGTGGTTGATTAATATAAAACATTTGTGGACTACTGATAACTGAAAATATGATACGGATAGTTGCATCATTGACCCAGGGGTTTGGCGAAAGCGGTGCAACCTGTATAGGAATCAACGTTTTACTACAGCGGACAAAATGCAGCATTCAGCTACTTGTTGTTGAATCTTGTGCCACTGCTTTTCCTTTATTAATAAGTTGCGGCTCTCGATTCCTTGTACTTACATTCACGCCTTTTTGCAACCACTAAAAATAGTTCACAAATGAAACATGCCTTATCAAGTATTTAGCATAGCGATTATATATATATATATATATATTGTTCGTCCGTTTCTATAAGGTAAGACCTGCTCAATACATAATGGGGAATACACGCGTGAAATTTTTCAGAATGCTTATCTAAACAGATACCATTTGAAGAATAAAATCACACTTTGGCGTACTACGTATGTAATGGTGTGAGGTGCGATAGGTTTGCGTGAATCCAGCAACAAGGGAGAATAGACTGGAAGTGAGGACGAAGCGACAGTGGGTTGGTGTCGACAGACTGAGTGCATCAGCAAGCCATTGAGTGGTTCGGTGTGGGTGGCCAGCACGCCATGGGGGGTTGGTTTACGGGATTATGAACGCCAACTGTAAGCGAGAAAAAGACACCGGAGTTAGGCCAGCGTGTTTCTAAGTGGCGATGACGAGAATGATGAAGAAATTCATGGAATAATGAGTCGGACAGTGATGAACATCGCAGTACCACTGGCATAGTAGAACTTACAGGCACCAATAGCTGACGTTTCAGTTACGTTGAAAGATTTGAGCGATTCAGGGGACCAGTTGGCCATGTAGCATAAGACTGCGGCGCTGTATTCGAAGTGTTGACACCCGTAGAGAAATTGGCATACGACAGCTAGACTATGCCGGCGGAGTTGAGAAAAAGAAGCATCCGAGTGAGCGGCTCAGCTGAAATGTCAAGATAGCACAGAGGCCGAGAGCACTGATCTATGTAAAAGCGTAGTTGAAATTAGCGAATTGCGCTTAACGCCCACACAGCTCACATGTACGAGACGTCAGATTCGGTGGCTTGATAGATTCGCGTGCACTTCGCGACTTGAGATGATACGCAGGTACGTGGGTTCAATTCCTGCCATTGCATATTTACATATATGGGGTAATTTACGACGTAATGCAACAAGCGGTACCGTGGACGTTAAGTGTTGGCTGATGGTCAGCCTCAAAAAATATTTTTTAGGTACGAGACGTAAGTGGCTCATATACGTCATAGGAGAGTAAACGGCATGGACCAGGTGGGCGGCAAACAGTTTTACTCGACGTTTGATTTAGTGTATGGGTATTTCCAAATCTTAATGACGCTAAAATTGGTTTAAAAGGCAGTGTTCGTGGCCCTCGACGGTCTATTCCGGCCTAATGTAACGATCGGTTTAATTAGTGTACCTCTGGTCTTCCAGCATATAACGATGAAGCTGATAGGAAGAATCGGAGCGTCGGCTGTACATCTATTCCTAGATGATCTAACTATGTCGAGCTTGGTGGCTTGGCGCATTCGTGTGTACCTTGCGACCGGAAAAGACACGTAAGTGCACGGGTTCGATCGCCACCATTGCACATTTACGTTTATGGGGTTCGTCTTACGAAGTAATGCAGAAAGCACTACCGTGGACGTTAAATGTTGGCCGGCGGTCAGCCCAAAAAAATATATAGATGATCTGATTATGGCAAGTGATAGTTATCACAGACATCGAGACAATACTCAGCGCACTAGTCGAAGCGGGATACAGAGTTTGCCAATTCTTTGTGGAGCCAGTCCATGTCGTGTCACTTATCAATGATTTGGCTATGGTATAGGCGAATGATTCGTAAATGAAGGAGTTGTGTGACATTATTAGTGGGAGGCAAGACGAGAGAGCCGACAGAGGGTACAACAGGATAGGGAGTTGCCATAGTGGTGACGGAATATCGTATTAAGGTTCCGATGTACTTGTGGGCGACTGAGGTTGTTTGTCGTTTTTCGCACGATGAGGAAACGTGCTGTTTATGTGTCATGACAGAGCTGGTCACTTTCGTTCTAACAAGACGTTGGCGTTGATTCGAAGGCGGCATCGGTTCCGGAAAGTGGCGAAGTATGTGCGTAAGCATGTCCGCGCTTGCCGAAATGCATTTTCATCAAGATGTTCGTCGCCCGACGAACATCTCTTGTCATCAATTCTTCCAGTGCGCAAGCCATTTCAAACGGCGTTCATCGATCACCCGGGACCATACCGAAGTCCGCGGACGAAAAACACATTGTCTTGGCCGACGAATTATCCGAATCCGTATTGTTAGAGGTTGTTAAGGATAAAAAGACAGCGAGAGTGATGAAGTTTTTGCAGGCGTTTCTGCGTTATGGACCGCCTGACGTGGTGGTGGCAGAGACACAACGTATACGTCAAGGGCGTGCGAGACGTCCCCTTAAGACCAGAGGATGAAGCACGTTCTGATTTCCATTTAGCTCCCGTACTCTAATGGCTTAAAGGAGAGAATGAACAAGGAGGTTACGAGCGGATTGTGAACACTGTTTATCACCAGACAGACGAGACTGGGCAAGCACGCTGATGCTGTTGCAAATCCATCAATCAAGCCAGTTAAAAGCACCGGAAAGTCCCTATCTGAAGTTCTATATGGCCATGGAATTTCGGCCCATGAGCAATTTTGCAACCGTGCCCATTCGTATGACAGCTATAAATAACACTATGATCTCCGCCTGCGATCACACTCCATACGGCACGGTGTACATGATGTTGTCGTAGTTCAGCGAGCACCGATATACACTGGGGAGCCCATCAAACTAAAGACCGATGGCCGTAATCGAGGTACTGTTTCAAAGCATTTACCAATTGATCGAGCTCGGTAGAAATCATTACACAGGTATAGCCGAGCTCTGTTTGTATAAAACAGCATACAATGGGAGTGGTAAGTTGTCTGGAGCTGCGGAAGACGATAGCGACGCGTCAGTATTTACGAGGCGGGGAAAGTGCGATGTCTTTCTAAGCGAAAAGGAGCCTGAGCCAGAGCTAGTCGCGAGCGAAGTGAGACGCAATGAGGAAGAGATTACGTCGGGCGACGGGGATCTCACTATGGAAGAGTTCGTGTTCTTCAAGAACTATGATGAGGTCGGGCCAACTATGCTGGCTGAGTCACCAGAAAGCAGCACGAGCCGTGGGATCGGAGTGGCGGCTGACGGAAAAGTCGTCTGCATCATCTACCGACCCACGTTACTAGCGATGGCGCATAAGCAGCCCCCGACAACAGCAAGGACGGGGATTGGACGCACAGGCCGAGAACGAAGGTCGCCAGAGCAAATGGTTATGACTAAGAGAAATAATAGAGGAATAATAAAGGATAATAGGGGAATAGCGTGACCGACTGTGCGTATTTGTATAAGTTCAACCAGAAATTTTAATTGAGACTTCGATACCTTCAATAACTATGATGATAAGGTAGTTAATAATTATGCTGTCAAGGCATCATGCCAGCAAGTGTGAGTTTCAAAATCTGAATAGTAATACATATGTAGTTTTGAACATATCAAAGTACGGCAAGTGTATATGCACTAAGTATATTGGACGGGTAATAATAAGACGGTGTAAATTAGAGAGGATCGGTGAGGACAACAAAGTCAGAATAGTCGAGCTGTATTTCTTCGAGCCGAATATTACACCAGTTTAATGCCTCTATTTAGTGTTTCTGTTAGCTACCCAGCTTTTCTCTACCGCCAAGTGGCGGTACCTTATTTACGTGCTTGAGAAACGAAAGGGAGAGTCTAGCGGAAAAGTCTCAGGTGGACGGAGCGGTATTGTTAGCTGGCCAGGTAGGGAAAATTGATATTGAGTGCTCAGCTGTGAGAGTACATAACCCCGTAACATTTCCTGTGAAATTCTTGAAGATTAAAATGTTCGCTAATTATACCATGATTATCCATACAATCAAGGATAACATTATTCTCAGCATGTTGAAATTAGGCTCATTGAATCCGAAAATGTAATCGAAAATTTAGACATTTCAATAGTTCGATCTTAAGCTTAGTTCAAATTTACCGCTATTCACCGAAAGGAGAACAATATAAAAAAATACTATAGTGCGGTGTCTTCATATATACACTGAGTTACAAGGATATCCAAACCATTGTTTTGATTGGCCGATTATATACATGTTTAAACCAAATATTCTCTGAATAAGCAACTTCAGACTTTGAGAGTGATCTCCCACGCTAAAAGTTTATATGGGCATTCTATTTGTTAGCCATATCAAATTTAGTTCTTGTTCGCCCGCTCCGTGAAGAGTTTACAGTGTGTACAATGTCACCAAAGCGAAATAAACTATTGTCTTTACATTACGGTTCGCTGTGGAATGCAAATCTGATATGGGTTCTAGAAGTAACTAGTTCTAGTACTGGTTCTAGTTCTAGAAGAAGAACTTATAAACAGTACAAAAATTTTGGGACTAAGAGATATTTAAAATTAATTCCGTAAGAATCATTGACTTTCTAACAAGACATTTAAAAGCTAATCAAGCTGATAACCTGATTAAATTTGGTCGAGACTAATACCCGGTCTCACTATGGGCCCGAGGCCCCTCGTCGAATTTACTACGGGGATGGCAAAACTCTTCAGTAAATATTTATTTACAGTCCAATATTTTTATTGGACTGTTGGTATAAACACAAGGTCGTGCATTCTGTATTGAAATTGTTATGTTAATTACAACCAGGTCAACCCCATTTTGGCTTGAGTAATATATATATATATATATATATATATGAAAAAGCATTTATGAAACGCACGTTACATGAGCGCTCATGCTCTTTTCATATATATATATATATATATATATATATATGAAAAAGCATTTATGAAACGCACGTTACATAAGCGCTCATGCTCTTTTCGTTATATCTGCGAATTAGTCCCCAACGCACAATACACCATGGCCGCATTGTAGAAATAGTCGCTGAAAGTTATAACAAGAATGTAAAAAAATCATTGGTCACCTTGACGATGGCACTATAGTCGACAGGTTATCCTTGGATGCTGAGTTTTGCTTTAATTGGTCCAACGTTCCCATACTGTTCGCATTGCTCCTGGACTACGGTGCCGGGCCAGCCATTGTCGTAGCGTGGAACACGACTTATGTAGCACACTTTGAAAATGTAGCCTAGACCTGTAAGGTACACACCTTTCGTGAGTATCAAAACTACACGTTAAGTAAGAGTTATAGGTTAGAAGTGCATTCGCCTCAGTCTGGGCGATTGCATTCGCTAAGTCTGGACTAAAGATACATAAATATATAACTAGTTCATCACTCAATAATACAATATAGCAATGGATTCATAGCTATTTCTAAATAACTTAATACCAAGATACTTGAAAAGAAAGTCAATTTTTAACCCTAAAATCTATTGACAGCCCAAAGAACAACCATTTTAGACCACCGATTCATTCGTCTTTTGGAAAGCAAAACAGTGCGCACAAATTCCATAAGCTTTCAACTAAGTTTTGCAGTAAATTGCTCAGTTAAATATTACATTGAACTCAGAAATTTTTAAAGTACGATAAGACAGTACCAAATGTAATATATATTTATGTATGTGCGTGCTTTTGACTCAAACCTACATATCTCAATCAGATTTTTCAGAATGTACACTTCTTGGAGCATCAAATTACAGATAACCGATTACCAATAAATGAGTAAGCAGCAGAAAACTGCAAATTAATCCGAACAGCCGGTTATAGGACCTACTTGGGAAAAACGCTTATTTTGCACAGAATGTTCACCATATGGATGCAATTATTAAATACGTGCTTATTATTTGATCCAAAAGGTTTAACATTTCTACCTTACTTAGACTGCCTACGGGCCAATGATCAATGAACTAAGATTCGTCTCGAAAGCATCCTCAATTTGGCAATTTTGTGCATTACGTGACATTACGGTTCCTTATGCGTCTCAATTTGCAATGGCAATCGCCGCAAATCTGATAA
Organism: Tropilaelaps mercedesae; assembly: GCA_002081605.1. NCBI lineage: Eukaryota > Metazoa > Arthropoda > Arachnida > Mesostigmata > Laelapidae > Tropilaelaps > Tropilaelaps mercedesae. The sequence continues at coordinate 19,553 of MNPL01002453.1, forward strand.
TGCACCTTGTTAAAGATATACTGAATATCTTAGTATTACGTATAAATAGAGCCCCTATTCTATTGAAGCGTGTTGGTGAGAGGTTTACTTTCCCGGCCATTATACTTGTAATTATTTGTTAAAGGAATTTATGTCGTAATTTCGCCATTAAGGTGTGCTCCATATTTAACCATTAGTTGTAGTGGATGTTTTAATGCTGTGTGACTAATAATTATTCTCATATTTCACAGTATGTTGTGAGTAAGGCTGCAAATAATCGTTAAATACTAGTCAAATAGGATTAATCCTCTATGAGTTCTGCATTTCGTGATTCCACCGTCTGATCCGCAGTGAGCGATAGTGATTCCCACTGATATTCTACTTCCTAATAAAATTAAATCGGATGGAACCATATATTAACAGCGATAATACCATTAATAATAATAGCAATAGTCACTTCTTGCAAAGACAAGAAATTGTCATTTTCAAATTTTTTGAACACTGTTTTACAGAATTTTCGACAAAATCCGTTATTCTATGATTGAGCCAGTATAAAACAACAAGCCGAATGACAAGTTAGCTAATTATTCGGCGCCCAACAAATCCGAAAGCGGACAAAAAAACTGAGATTAAATTTTAAGCAAAGTTCAATAAAAATTTGACTAACAAGAGCTGCTTTACACCGATTTCTCGTTTTGGTATTGCGGCAATGAGAACCATGCTTTGCTAAGCCAGCAAGCCTTAATATTAATGTAAAATACCTTATCGATTGCTTTCCTTGAGCTCAGATTGTAGTGCGAAACGTGGTCCCAAACGGCTCGCTTTTATTATTATTTTACACGGCAGACAATCGTGTCAATCAATTCAATGGGTAGACCTTATCTAAAAACTGCTCGAGGTCGACCAAGTTTAATAAATATATCTACAGGCTACTCTGTTGGTGTAAACAGAAGATTCTCACAAGTGTATAGTTTTCCTATACTGAGTTTATCAAAGGGTAACCAGAATTAATTTATTATAATGAATCAATTTTAGTTTATTTATATAAATATATTTTTATGCATTGTAAAGTACTCTGTGTATCTTACACTACGATAAATTGCTTTGGAATTAGTGTTCACCTTCCATTATTGATCTAGCACGGTGCTCGAAACGATGCTTCGTAGGAACAATGCTACATTTCTCAAAAACATGTGTGAGAATATGGCTTTTATACATCTTTGAAACAAATTATATTTTTAACAGTTGTATGCACATCGAATTGAAAAGCGTGCGGAAACCCTTTTAAATAGACTTTTGTAAAAATCTTAAAAATATCTCAATAATGGATTGGGGCGAGAAAGGATGACATCATTAACGTCAAAAATGCCAAAATTCTAAGCAACCCAGGTCTGTATTGAACTAACCAGATGAGCTACTGTCCCACACTATTAAAAAAAATGGAAGAATACGAATAATACTATCGATCTAAGAACTTTGATTAATTCAGTATGCAATTTCCAGAATCGAAGGCTTTCTCCTTCGCTTCAAGGAAACCATGACCAAACGATTGCTATTTAATAGATTTCTCTTTTGCTTATGACAAGACGATTTTCTCTAAGTGGGCAGTTTCGTATCCCAAAAGCCTCTAGTAGAAAAAAATCAAATTTAAATAGTTTGTTAAGAGATATTAAAAGTAATTCATACATTAAGACTGAGTATTAAAAGTATAAATCGGAATATAAGTGCGATCTTAAACTCAAAAATACAGGTAGACATGACAAGCGCTCTTCGTCAATATACAGGCTGAGTTGGTGGTTCACGTCTTATTCTATACTTGATCTGCATATTCAGTCTTACTAAGTACCCTAGCTTACTATTTATTCTTAATACTCTCTAAGAGGCTTTGCCCTTAAAATCCCTTTTAGCCTACTAAGGGAGCTAACACAAAAACCCCGAAACAGATTTTTAAAAAAGTTGCAATCTACATCGACACGATCGCACGATGATATCAGTGACCGACCCAAGACTGATAATCATAATTACCTGAGAAAGCTTATGACAAGTCTCAAACTATGCAATATTTTTTGTAACGGTAGTGCCCCCATCTATATTGCGTCTACAAATTTAGTTGACCGATGTATGTCTCGTCAGATACAATGTCGGCTCTACACAGTACCTCAGAGGTTATAAGGCTAAATGTTTTAAATAACTTGAAATCACCGAAATGAAATTAGTGGGCTTTAACTGAAAAATTATTCTTTCAATTTAAATGAAGTATGAAGGTTCCCCATCAAAAAAAAACTAAGAGAGTTCTTCGTTTATATTTAAATCACAATTGCTACCAATGCTTCGAAAACAGTAGCAGCTATAGGAAGTTTAGTTGTGTCGGAAGAAATCGTCCAAAATAGGTGTCAAATTCCGTTTCCATTTTTCCCAAATTCAACCAAGCGCGTACAAAAACCGAAACATCTGCACAACACTGCACAATACTCTGTGATAGAAATAAATATCCTTACTTGACGTATTGTTTATGGTAGATGCGTCTAATTGTAAAAAATTTGGACAGCCTCCTCGGTTTAATGCCAGTGGACGGACAGAGCATTTAAAAAAACGCTTTCATGCTGCTTTATTTTAGGTAGGTAATTTGTATGACAAATTGAAGTTTTATAAGCTAGTAGAAGCAACGAAGAACACTTTGGGCTTACAGGACTCTTACAGAAACTATATATATAGGTTCTTATTTTTAAAACTACTTCAAAAAGTTCAATCTTCTAAAGTCAGGTAAAAAAGTAGAGAAATCTACTATGAAGACTACATCAACTAACGCTATTGTATCACTTACCTTAGTCAACTCGGATATCATTTTTGTTAAAAACCATAAGACATTTAATGGTATGATGGCCAGGATATTGATCACTAAACTCTATTCAAAACGTACTGAAAAAACGTAACCCGACAACAATTAGATTTTATGAAAACAGCAGGACAACTCTTTAACCTACAGTTGAGACTTATAGTAAGAGCTAGTGTCTATTTGTTTAAAATAATTTTTGAGGCTCACTATTTTTTGCATTACTTCGTAAGACAGACCCCATGAATGTAAATGTGTAACGGCGGGGATCGAATCCGTGCACCTACGTGACTCGGCCGACCGCAAAGCACACCAAGATTCACTAAGTCACCGAGCTTGACCAACTCAAGTGTCTATTTGTACCGAAAATAGAATCAAGACTGGTGTCTTTGTTTTAAAACTCGTAATATCCAGCATGAATCTGACTTCGGGATTGGAGCTGCGCGCCATAGATTTCTTTGAAAATCAAACCGTGGAGTTTTTAACCACGTGGATTAAGCAGCCCAATCAGCAGTCAAATCATCTTTCCATGCACCGACACACTTTAAATGAAATAAGGTTGTTTTAGATTTTGCGAAGTTAGTCTGTTTAACATTCCTCTAGCTTAACATATGACGATTTTATAAAACAAACTGAAGTTAGTCTGCTTAACATTCCTCTAGTTTAAACATATGACGGTGGTTAAGACTATTAATTTAATTAAGATAGCACATATAATTTTAGTTTACTGTATACATATTTTAAACAAACTTAAATTTGCTTATCACAAATATTTATTCCCGTAGGTTCTTGAATAAGCGATTACTTATTTTTTGGCGAGACTGGTGAATTTCTCAGTAATTAAATATCGTAGAAATAAGCGAGCAACAATACCACCATAAATAAAATAATGATCTAAAATTGCGCTTTTCAAAACGCGGTGAATAAATAGCCCCGTAAAAATACAGTAACAACAATAGCCCAACAATGATCGCGATTTGATTACGTTTGATTTGCGGTAGCCGAGAACTCTTGTTTCCTACAAACAGTAAGCCCGTGACGACCGCTTCAGGCCTCTGACAGCCGCTAGTTTTCTGTCTGGGCATCCGGAGGTGTCACGTCAATGTCCAACGGAGCCTCATTTCGTTCGTCGGCATCGGCAAAATAATCGTTATAAAAGACTTTGCTTGTTTCTATTTTTCCCTCTTAAGTTGATTCGTTCGTGCGCGAGTCGCGCCGTGCTTTTATGTGCTGTGCTGTGGCCATAATCAGTGCTTCGGGATCAGCAAATGCGGGGCGTATGTATTTTATTGAAGCTATCTAGACTCACGCACTATAGCTTGCCCTTCTTTTAAATCCATCCTTCAATAAATCTAAAGAAAGAGTGGAGCACACCCGTGTTTAAGGTTGAAGCTTAGGTACATTTAAATTGAGAAAATTTGCACCTTGCTCATATGCATGTACTCATAAATATGTCAGTAAACAGCTAAAGCGATACGAGACTACCTATGCTTAACCATGCGCTTAGTATTAAACACTTTTGAGAACCACATATAAATTATTAAACATCAATAAATAGTAAAAAAGTTGAAAAATTTACTGAGGCTATAGGCGATGGGTTTGCGTAATCTGTTTCGATCTCTTAAGAACGCGACAAACTATATATATACTCAGTGTGCCTGTGTCCAGGAGTCTGACCAACAGCAGCAGGTTCTGTATTACGGTGGTGATAAAATACCTATGACAAATAATGCAAACTTGTGATTCACGTTTTTCGGTTTCCCTGAGGATTACTGCTTAACAGATAAAAAAAAGCAGATAGCGGAGTTAAATATATTTATTTACCTAGTATTCTATGCTTGGCACTGGTAGGTTACTCATCCACAGACAAAGCCCAAAAGTCGAATAATGCGGCAATCGGAGGCAACAGGAGACTTGTCCTGAATTCCAGGAATCCTTTTTTGAATCCTTTCTTCCTATTCCATGTTGTAACCAGTAAGACACAAGTTTAACCTCCTACAGCAGTGATTCCGTTCCATTGTGCTTGCATCTGACTTACGGACAAATATCGGTTCAATAACTGTTTCAACAACAATAGTTGCCGATAGAATCGTTCGCAACATAAAAGGAGATTAATCCTACGTAATCAGCATCATGGAACATTTATTGGAGCACAGTATTTGGTAAGCTCGAGTATCTGCGAAACACCGTGAGAACTAACCACATGGACTCTAACGCTCGTAGGCAACCCTTTGAGTCTGGTTTATTTGACGTCACTAAAAATGCAGATTTTCAGATTCAAAAATTTCAGATTTCAGATTTACAGATTTTGAAAAAGCAGATTTTCTCAGATTGTTTCGCTAGAATTAAAATTTCATTTGAAGAAATTAAAAAGTAATATTCCTATTAAAATTCCGCAACAAGAACAGCGAAATACTACATTCTCACTAACAATAAATTGTTCTACTGTAATATGTATTTTTATTTAATATGTTCGAACAATTGCAAAGCAATTGCGATAATAATGACGTTAGGAAATGTTGAACGATGTGAAGTGAGTGATTAGAAGGCATGGATGAGGCAAATTTTCGTGTCCCAAACATGACCCAAATTTAGATATTTGTCCATCATATCCATCACAACCTTTGACCTTTATCGAAGATCACTGATTAAAATTGCTATAAAATGTATTGGTTACTGCTATTTATTTTCATAACCGTGAACTTTAAGGAAAGCCAAACATCGGCGAATTTTCCTACTTTATTGTTTTAAGGCTATGCAATATGTCAAAGCAATAGCGTGATATTGAATGTGGTATTGAATTATCGATCTAAGCTTGTGTTCCGAAAAAGCTAAAGAAGATTCGCTCATTTTTGCCTGTTATTTACTTTTCGTTTTAAAAATGGGCAAAAGGCTAAAAAGAGGCGCAGACGTATACCATTATATCATAAAATGGAAAAGTAAGCCGTTTCAATAAAGTTAAGCTGGGCTTTCTTGTATCTATATAGCCTTGTGGTCGTTACTGTTACATTAGCAGATTTTGATTAGAAAAGTAAATTCAGCCTAAAAGTCATTGCTTATATAGAGTTCATTTTAACCCTTAGAACCTTCAAGAACTAAATACTGCATTACTCGCTCTTCATATTTTAGCAATTTGTTTCTAGTTTGACTGACCTATGCAATCTTACTTGGCTCATATAACTGGCAGAGTAGGTTTATAATCGAAACCTGTAATTACACGAGGAAGCCCATAATTAGCCGCAGTAATGGTTTACTCTGATTAATTCTAAGCAAAGACGATTTGGATATTATTATTAAAAATACAAAATGTATATTATCATAAGAACAAATGTAGATGTCAGATGGAATAAAAGAAAGCCGAGTAGCTCTGCTTTTGGGACAACTAATAACCAACGCCAGTTATTTATTTTTTATACATAAATTTCCAAGTTAAATTTAAAAATAATGTGGAAAAAAGTGTATCTGATATTTTATTCGTGCTTTTTACTCGTGTCATATACATATGTTAGAACGTGTGTGAAAACCTTCATTGAAAACCATGCACTTCGTGAATTTTTGGGCAAAGCATACAAATACGCTTTGGAGGGAAGGGGGGCAGTCAAACAATTTTTACCTGATTTGACCTAAATGAAGACTAATTTGGATTTATTTCATCTTCTGGAACCCACTTTAACCGCAATGAAGGAGTAACCAAAAAGTTCGTATCTGAGTCGTATAAGGTTCTCATGCGATTAGCAAGTAACGTGCTATACGCAACAGCCTGGTTAACCAACCAAGATTTTTAGCTTGCCTAGTGACAACTATGCTGTTTATTTACGCAACTAGTGTAATTAAATTGGGCTTCAAAAGCAAAACTAATTTTCGAACCAGTCCTTATTCACATCAAAACCAGAAAAAAATATCTAAATGACTTAAAAACTGTGTATTTATTTTTGCAAATAAACGTTTACCAAGTGCACGGGCTTTAATAAAACCTTCCATACACATTTCTACTTGTAAATGTCGTTTAAAATACATAAGATGTTTTTTGTCCAATTGATTTTGCATTATTTTACAATAATTAACAACAATGATGTGCAAACAAAGTGTGGGGCGACATCTTTTCAGTAATAAAAGGACTGAAAAATCGTAAGCAGAAGCGACCATATAAATCTTGGAAAATCGGCGTATATTTTTAAAATTTTTGTATGTTGAGATTCAACAAATAGTGATTTACGACGTTTGATCGGCAAATGATTTGAGTGCTGTACTTACGGAGCAAAAATGGATTTCTCGGCCGAGAGATGTGCAAAATATATATTCAATTAAGCAGGACATGGTGAAGCATACACAACGTGATGTAATAATAAGCAACTACACTACCTCTCAAAAATGTACACACGGACGCATGTACATCTGTTGCGAAATTTCCATTAAAATTTTTTTATGCATAAAGCGAAAGATTGGCCCGTCGGCTTTCACTCCACTATGAGTGGAAACAAGACCCGCATCTGAGGGCTTTCTGACTAAATATAAGGTCACGGGCCGGCCTCGAGGCGTCACACAAGCCAAAATAGTTCAAAAACAACGTTTGAAGGCTGCGTTCAAGCTGCGCATATAGCCAAGCGGTTTAGTCGATGGATTTTAGACTCTCGCCTGTAAGGTTAAAAAAAATCAGATTTGAAAAAACTACTCGGTTTTTCTGGGACTACGGTTCGTCTTCGGCAATAAAACATCCGCAACGGGAAGGAACCAACTCCGTCCAAGACAGCAACCGAGATCCGCGCTTTCAGTTTGGCATAAAGGGTTAGATTGATACCATCTGACTAAGGCATAACACAGTGGGGACGAACTTCACAGAAAGCGTCTGACTTGATCTCGTCTACACCAAGCAAAACCTTGACTAGGTCTCATCTGAAAAAAACGTATCAGTATTAAATCAACTGACAGACTGTTTATTTGTATCTTTCAATACTTAAATTGTGTAAATAAAATATTTTCGAGCCTTATTTCCGCGTCTCTTGTCTGTAGAAATGGTACATTACTATCTCAGTTCCATCACTCATGGTACTGGTATCTAAGCATTATTGAAGGTAAGCTCTCCCTATTGCTCGCATACATATTTTCTACAGATTATGTTGTAGATAGATACATATTTTCTTCAAAAAAATACATCTCTTTCTATATGAATCTCGTTCTGTAGGAGAAGCGTGACCTTATATCTCACGAGCACGGTGTGAGCTTTCATAGGACCGCAAATTGTTCAGAAATATGGGTTCTACTACTAGGTTCTATGAAGCTGGAGAGCATTTCAACATATATCATTCTGCAGATTCAACATATATCGCCATAATAAGCCATGACTGCTATAGTGGACCCTTAGAAAACACTAAACAAACATGATATCAAACGTCTATTACAGGTAAATGCTTGTGCAGTGTTAGATATATGGGTCCGGTTAGCGCGCACGTTAAAATTTAAGATACTACTATAACAGAAATGACGATTTTGCTTATAATAATCAAAAGAAATATATTTTCCCTCAAACGGGAAAAACGTACTAATAGATCACAGAGGCTGAAAACAAAATAGAAAGCTCTACTAATCACAGGAAGGAACCCGTTTAAATAGCAATTAAGTAAAAGGGCAAACAGTTCACAAAAAAAACTGAATCATATGTGCGCGCAGCCTAGTACATACGCATAAATACACACATACAAACATACTCGATACACATATATCGCCGCACGGAACGCGAAAAGCAGTTTTTGGTTATACGAAATTTATTAGAGAGAAGTTGCGATAATAATGTAAATTACAGTAACACTGCCAACTCGAACGGATGGCAACGATTTGAAAAAATCAAGTATGCCTAATAATTCATAACTTCGCTACCTATAATAATATTTTAAAATCACTGAGATAATTTTTGAGATAACAATCACTGAGACAAATTAAAAAGAAAAAACGAAACAGTGCTTTGTCCTTTAGTTCACAAAAAAAAGTAAAATAAAAGGAAGCAGTTAGCAAGTTCTTAGCCTCATTTTCAGACCATCTAATTTGCGCAGAGATTAGGAGTTAAAGTCAAATCCAAAAAAATCTAAATTGAAATATCATTGACAGCCAAAAATGAATTCCTTCTTTTTACATAAAGTAAGCAAGATTTTTGTTGCACCGAAGCTAGAAGAAAAGCGTAGTGAGTGCAAGGCTTTAAACTACTTGATTGAAAAATAAAAAAAAATGAAAATAACCAACTGAAACAAAGAAAATTAAATTAACTTATTTTTTTACATTTCACTCCGGCTGCATCGCTGGCTATCGAATTAAACAATACAATTTCAAAAATCAAAGTTGCATTTTGCAAAGAGTAGAAACGTGTCTGAAAGAACCACTCCATTTTAAGGTCAGTCGAGGACGGGAACGGTAACGAATGGCCCCTCTGTGCGCAAACACAGGCAAATAACCTTTGTCTGTTTAAGATGAAATTGTTTGAAATTGTAAAACGGGCTACCCTATGTTTATAACATCAACGCGATGCGTATGACGAAAGAATGTAATACACCGCATGTAAAAAACGAAGATCAGACATGTGTCAAATCATAGGAAAGAATGAATCCGGTGTGCGGAAGTAATTATAAACAATTATGCGGAAAACCTGACCATGATAGCGGACGCAGGTACGATAACTAAGCTCAACTTTGAAAAAGCCTTTAACACGGCGAACTAGCAGTAGTGGTAAATGCTCTCAGAAATGATGCTTTGGTATTTGCAGTAGGCCCTTTTTTCCTACTATTCAGACATGTATTAGGGGTAGGAGACCGACAGTTGCGGGTCTCTGCAGGGGTGCATGAGGTCCTTTCCAGGGTTCACGCTTTCGAAATTAGCCGTTGATGGATTTTCGGAGAGAAACTGACTGGATGGGTGAGGTCGCTTGCATATGCGAATGGCTTAGTCCTGGTAGTGCGAGCTCGAACTATAAAAATCCTAAAAAAGAATGCCGAGGAAGCTTTAGCTAGAATGGCAGGGGTGGATGGAAAGTCGCTACCTTACATTCGCTCCCGCAAATACTAATGCAAAACCTAGCGAAAATACTGCCAAGAACGGGTAGGGCCTCGGGGAAAAGCGCCGGCTCCTGGTAACGATGGCAAGGTCGATTTCTCCATATACATCGCCAGTGTGGGTCAGAGACGTTGAGAACGACCCAGCGGGTGCAAGCAATTCAGGTCGACAGGGCACACTGAACGGTATCAATTAGCGCCCTATTGGCTCTGACCCGTCCCTCACCGTGTAGTTTCCCTGCCGTTGAAGGCAGGAGAGATATATTGATGCCAGCTCAGATCTAACTGAGGCACGCCGGAAACAATGCAGATGGCAGGAAGGATCAGCAAATCCTCCCGTGAGGGAAGGACCCTCATTCCGGATCTGAAGGAGTGGTACGACGGGCTAGGACATGAACTTGGCTATTGAACAGCTCAGGTGCTATCGGTTCACGGCCAGTCAAATAAGAAAGGTGCCAGTTAACATGCATGTTTTTTTACCTCCGCTGAAGTGAGCGATGTAGAACACACGACACTCCAATCCGCGGTTTCAGAGGAACAAAGGGACAAAAGGCCGGCGGGTCTTCAGAACAGGGAAATCTCTACCCAGCAGTGCAATATGGAACAAATATGGAGAAAGGCAGTGCCTTGGTTTGAAGTGATTATGGGGGCACAAAAAAGGAAGGAAAGGGAGAGTAGGAGGAGTAGGTTTGACACTGCAATAAGAAGAGAAAAACGGATGGAAGGGGGATCTAGGAACCTGATTTGTTGTTTCAGAAAGTTGTAGACGGGACTAGCTGAAGTAATAGTTCCATGAAGTTTCTGTCCTTAAGGGTGACGTGAGTTCTAGTGGTGCAATTCCGCCCAGCGACCAATCAGCGACAGTTTCACGCTATCCGGTAAATATAAATTTAGTGAGCTATGAGAATGAGAGATATGAGAAAATGAGAATGTCTCCGTCGCTTAAAAAATGAAGACTGGTGTTTTCTAGGTGCGGTTTGGTTGACCGTAATTCGGGGCATTCCATGCAGTATAGACTGGTATCCTCTACGTGCGGTTTTTGGCATTGGTGCCTTGGGTTTATTAAAAGGTATAATTGATTCCTACGTGCGGTTTTTGATGCCCATGAACCAAATGCTTTAGTGGATGGTCTGATGTCTCGGTGCAAATTTCGATATCTACGATTGGGGATGTACCATGAGAAATAAACCGGTGTTTTCTACGTGCGACTTTCAATATTTATGGTTTAGGGTGTTCTATAAGGGAAAGGCTAGTGTCTCCGACAAAAGTTAAAATTTGTATATATATATATATATATATATATATATATAT
>MNPL01002454.1:8650-24976 GCA_002081605.1 Tropilaelaps mercedesae
GTGACGAAATGTCAAAAACCAGGAAGACCAGTACCCACCCAAAGAAGCAGCATCCACTGCATTGGCTCCCACGGAACCTGACTGATTCAATGATTTCTTCTAACTGTTTCTCAAGGGGTTCCACGTCATCACGAGCGGCGACAATGTTTAAGACGACTCAGCGATGACGCAAGCATTTTTACGTATATTGTAAAGGGTTATTGAAACAAGATCCTGCACTGTCCTGAAGTGTCTCCTGACGGCTTCTGTAGTGCATGTTCGCTGTATTAGTCTACATAGAAGAAGAAGAAAATGGAAGAACCCAAAGGATTGCATATGCCAAAAAGATTCTTGAGGAGAGCAATAGACGTCGAGAGTACGACTTGGCCTTTATCCGACTTGAGACATTCCCCTAGAGGCAATGACTAGAAAAATGCACAGAAACTCTATTAACATAACGGTGGTCTTCACTGTTTGAGTGCAAAACTTCGATATGCTATTCGGGCAAAGCTAAAATACAAAAAATTAGTCATTGGTGTCTCACATTAATACGCCACACATTGAGCTTCTCATCTAGACATATAAAGCGATTCAAAGAAACATTGATTGTATTGCGAATGGTGTCATAGCAAGCTACTAAAGCTAGGTTAATATTTCTATAACAGGTTAACATTCCGTTTCTAAGGAAAATCTTATTATGACCCAAATTAGACGTATTTCGTCATAAAGCTATATCATAAACAGACCGCTATAACCAAAACCTAATATTCGAAGAAGCAGACGAGTGTCCCTTTCATAGATGAGATACATTAATAATTATTATTCGACGTCTACGTAAGAGCGTGCTTGTGTGACAGAGTGTTCATGCGTTAAACGTAGTAAAGCCAGGCTGGAGAAAACAAAAAGATGTGTTCGATATTCGTCTAATCGGTCGTCCGCTTATAGCGGCTGTCTTTGCGGGCGTCTACACGCTGATGACGATCGATAAGCCGGAATCTTCTCTTAGCCGGGCGATAAACACTAAATAGTAGTAGCAACCGTGTAATTATTATTCGACGTCTACGTAAGAGCGTGCTCGTGTAAGAGAGTGTTCATGCATTAAACGTAGTAAAGCCAGGCTGGAGAAAACAAAAAGATGTGTTCGATATTCGTCTAATCGGTCGTCCGCTGTATTTACAGTGCAACAGCACATACTCCCTTGTTTTATAGCTGGTTAATGATTTTAAAATGATACCTTCTGAAGCTTGGATACGATTGCACCTTGTTCTCACGTCTTGCATTCACACGGCTAGTTACCCTTCAAACTCTCAAAATCGTTTTATGATACTACGAGGATAAATGGGTCCGTCATTTGTCCGACAAATTGTGCCTATGTGATAAACGGAATACAGATTGTTCTTCTACAAAAGTCTCCACGGTTTGCGTGGTTTCTGGCCTAGCCTAGTAACAAGTTCGCCTACACACCACAATTTGGGCATGACCAGGTTATACATACCTACAAAACTTCTTTTGCCTATCCTTTTTGCGATATGCTTCGCATCGCAAATCAATGAGACATCAGACTAAATAGAACATTACGGGCAAATGACATTAAACTCCAACCGCCGTTGCCACCGGTCCCGAGGGAAGCTTCGTACCTTCCTACTCCGAAGCACGTTCTCCTGCGTCAAATTCCTTCGCCGATTTCCCCACTTCTCAAACATATATCTTTCTTATGAGGTTAGCTGCTCGAACGCGGAGAGCGCTTCCACGGTCAGATTGAAACTCGACCGAGCAATGGCAAATTCAAAGAGTATCAAGCCAAGGAATGTAGGTGTCTGTAGAGCGAAAGCGTACTACGGATAGGGCAAACGAGTCGGCCAGGGCAAACGAGCTAAAGGTTTCATGAGAGCACTTACTTTGCTACAGTTGAATTGTTTAGCTGGTAAGAGAACCAGGCAAAGGTTTGTTGCAATGTTCAATAGATGCAGCGTGCGCTAAAAGCTGCGGCATAAAAGGTAAAATATCAGAGCGTTTTAAGGCTTTGTGTACGGCGTCGAAAGAATTATTGATGCTTCGAGCTGGTACAGCAATTATTGCATTTAAAAATCTCGCAGCGGTAAACTGAAGGGCTTTTAGCTAACTGAGCTAACCTAGCTAACGTAATTAGGTTACGACAAGCGAATCACCAAAGCATTAGCAAACCATCTGCCATAGGGACCGTTCACCCCGCTTAAAGAATAGACTGAAGGCTGTATAAGCGCATTATTTGTTCCATTAGCCGAGAACTGTGATTCATTCCTATACCAGCCTTTCCCCTAACGTATCGTCTGTCAGTCTGCTTTGTTTGGGAACTTTTGTTAGGGACTGAGCGGTAGTTTCTGCAAATTCAAGATATCGGTTCTTAAAAAATTTTTCGTACGCGTTCAAGACGTACTTGCAAATTTTTAAAAACGCCCCTCTCATGCCATGGGAACTCGTTACACCGGCGCGCAGACGCACAGTCTGTCAGTTGCTCAGCTTACTCTAGTGCCTGACAAAGTGAAAAATCCGTCAGGTACTGCGTATCGAAATAAATGCACATAATTCACTCAGGGTCAATTCGCGAAGAATGTCATGGGTTTTGTATTATTCTATCATGGGAAGTCCGCAATTCAAACTGACACAATATGATCTATGCATACCCCGAATATTCATCTGTGCTATTTTGTAAAGATTAACTTTTTTAAAGAGGTCAACAGAATTAGTGGATTTCGTGCTATATCTGCCGAAATTGTGTGCACATGCGCCCAAACATAGATACTATATCGCTCCAGAGTTGAATCAGTACTTGTCTGCAGGTAGGACATCGCATAACCATTGCCCTGCGGTCATAAATCGTTTAATTAACAGCCGCAGGGACTAACCTGCAATTCCGACAAATATTAGGGAGTGCGCGATGAGGTGAATGGCCGTTAAACGAGCGCCCCCATTAAGTTTCTTACCAATTCGTACGGATATTGCCTACAAGAGAACTGGCTAGTTTCCCACCTTCCGAAGACGGATAGAAGGTCTATATATGCAAGCCTATACGGCCTGCTTTCGTCGACAGCGTTGCAGGCCATTATATCTAAGAATGATGGAAGAAATCTGGCTAACATCTCATCAATACTCGTGCTTTACTGCGCGTTGTGTATAATGTTTATAACTTCGTTCAGCTATACTAAGCACAGCCAGGTATGGCGATCGGCATAACGCGGATAGAGAAATTGCAGCAGTGGTGGGCAGTTCCTAACACGACGAAGTTCCAAGCAAATATACTACAAAATACACGGTATAGAAACAATTCACGGCAGGGATTTAATGGCAAATGAAGTCGTGGAGGGATGGAGTTGTTGTAAGTAACGTCAAGCTCCACTTTATTCAAAACCGGACACTTAAAAGTCTTGTATTGCTGGTACTATACGACGTTATGTGACCATAACGCAAGCCAATTCAGCTATCTGTAAATCACCTAAGCCAACAAAAATTTTGCTTACTCACCTAATAGCAATGACTTTGCCGACGTCAAGGGGAACTCGGCGCACCTGGGCAATGAAGATAGCTGCCACAGCCTCATAGAGTGCAGTACCGTCCATATTGATGGTTGCCCCTATAGGAATGCAAAAACGAACGACCTTTGGGTCAACCTTCACTTTGTCCTCCAAAGCAGCAATTGTCACAGGCAATGTCGCCGAGCTGAAATATGAGAAGTACAAAATACCATATGAGCTAGGAATTACTTGGTTTGGGGCAGTTCGGTCATTCGATCACTTCACTGATCCATCTTGAGTTTATATATATATATATATATATATATACGTTCACCCTTCTTTTTCATTTATTACATTGCCCACTTTTTAGCCCAAATGCGAATAGGACAATCAAGTCCTGCGGCGAACCATTGGCCGTCGAAAACATCATTGTGTTCGACATATTCGAATCGGCGTGCGCACATTCTCTGGTACCACCCATGATTATAGCATTACACGCGCCATACAACCGCGCGCGATCTCCACCCATACAGCTTCTATCTTTTTTGTCAGCGCTCTTTCGTACGATACCAACTGCACAAGCTACTCCAACACTTGCAATCATTCGTGTTTAGATTGCGGACGAACTTCGATAACCGGAGGCAACTTTTCTCCGCTTTTGTTTGCTGCGCAAATACTAGCCCATAACAGGCAAGCGTATAACGTGCTTTCGATTCGTAAATCGATATGGATTGTGGTTACGATATACAAGTGTAATTTGATACTTTTTATTTATCTAAACGTCATTTTGCAAAATGCATTATATTATCATGACTAAACACGTTCATTGTTTATAGTAACCACAAACTTAACGAAACAGTCGGTGAAACGTATTTCGCTTAAAGCAGTCTGTATACAAATATAAAACCTGCGCAAATAACGGTCCGCTAGCTCGAGCTATGTTGGGTGTAATTATTGCTGTATGCGGACAAACAGCTACACAGATTGACTGAGTCCTTACACAATGTTAATAACTTAGGTAATAATAATTTTCCTAAAGCAGGTAAGACACTTTTAGAGTGTCGACTGCCTCTGCTGTCAAATTCTTTGTTGCACTCTAGTGGCATCGATTTTTTACCAATAAACGCTGAACCAACAACCAAGAATACTCAATAGGTCAATCCTAGTATATAAAACTAAGGGAAGTTAGTTGATGCACGTTGTCTGCATCAACTGTAAATTTTTTTCTTGTAACTTGTAAATTTTTTGTTTTCAACCGAAAATGTAAATTTTTCGATCATGAAATTTGCCATTCAATGCTTTTCAATGCCATTCAATGCCATTCAATGCATTCAATGCATTCAATGCTCATTCTCATTTGGGTGCTGTTCTAATTTTTTCACTTTAATAGGGCCAAAAACCAAGTTGTGTTTTTTTTTGATGATTTATCAGTGTATTCCCCTGATAACATTTCAAATCTTGAAAATTAAAATTAAATTAAATGCTTATTGCTCAAGCCTCAGTTGAATCCGGTCAAAAAGAGCTAAAGATTAAATGCCTATTTTTCATGCCTCAATAAAATCTCCTTAAAAGTACCCAAGAAGTATCATATCTGCCCGGAACATGGTAAAGTTTGTTTTCATAATTGCCGTTATTGCTTTATTCAAACATGATATTGTATTTATTCTTGGGAATTGGAGTTACTTCGTATGGCCTATTAGTTTTACAGTAACCAGTTGCTATCCAGATTTCTACACAAATAATACACGGTTGTAACTTTATTCCGCTCTATTTTCCAAAAGTAAAATACAACAGGAATCAATCAGAATTCAATCTTGTTATCTTGTATTACTTGTATCACATATGTTCGAATAAAAGGACCAATTAAGTTTTAACCTAAAAAGCACCACCCTCTTCCAACGTATTTCTAGCAAATAGATCATTTTTTAGCATATCGTCTATATCACATCGCATTGATACCTTGAAGAGCTCATTACATTCATATATCGTGCCTCCGGGCTGCGCTGTGCTTTATTTTTTTTATTTTTATTCTTATTTTTTTATTTTTATTCTTATTTTTTATTTTTTTTATTTTTTTATTTTTTTATTTTTAGGGACGACCACCATCCAAATTTAACGTCCCCGGTACCGCTTTTGCATTACTTGGTAAGACGCACCCCATAAATGTAAATAGACAACGGCAGGGATTGAACCCGAGTACCTACATATCCCCTTCGGTCCGGTCGCACGGCGTACGCGAATACACCAAGCCAACGAGCTTGACGAATATTTTTGTATGCAGCGGCCTGCGCTGTGCTAAGTAAAGACAACCTGACGCGCAGTTACGTCGATTATTTTTGCCAGAGAGCGCCGGTGGCTCCATCGGTGTTCACCGTTACAAGTTCGCGCCCATACCGGGCGCAGCTCTCCCCGCTGCGCTAAGACCACAAACAAGACGTTTATAACAGCAGTCTCATTCGTTCAACCTAATTCAGTCGGAAAAGTCGTAAACGATATGCTAGGCCTTGCCGCATCGTTTGAAAAACTCGGCACAAGGTTTTGCCCTTTCCAGTAAAGCTTGATGGTAAAGACATTGCATTGCTTCCATCTATCCGTTTCGGGGTAATGCCGCGACCACCACACGAGGAAGACGATTCTGACTCCCGATCTGCGCCTATCTTCAACTATTTCCTTGTTTGGTAAAGTTTCGGGCGAGGCGGTTTGCGGCGTGAGTAAACGTGTTTCAAGTAAAATCGACAGACAACTTCCAGTAACTCGTGCAGAGCCCTTCCCGACAACTCACCGATTCGTCTCATCCGTGCATAATTTAATCAGGTATCTCTTATGGTCTATATCAAAATGGGCTTGATCCGACACGAGGTGTCTGTCAGTTAATGTGCGTGCTTCTCTGTCACACGTCTAGATTATTCGAGTAACCCGTGTTGAAATAGAATATACCTCTACATTGCACGCGCTGCTATATACATATAGTATCAGACTGAAAGTAGGAATATTTATGTTAAAAAAAGTTGTGAATGCTGCAAGATAACACCATGTGTACTTCGAGATGACTGAGTCCGGGCTTGCCTGTAGCTTATAGGCACTGAATGATGTCGAGCCCGGTGGCTTGGTGCATTCGCGTACACCTTGTGACCGGAAAAGACACATAGGTGCATGGATTTGATCCCCGCCGTTACAGTACATTTGTGGGATCCATCTTATGAAGTGGTGCAAAAAGCTATACCGTGGACGTCAAATATTGGCTGATGGTCAGCCCTAAACATATTAGATACTAAATAATCCGTATTTTTCAAATAACATAGCATTGCGATAGACATAGCTTTTAAAAAAATGTCTTATTGGATTTGCCGTTTTTGATTTTAAATAAGGGCTTTCTTCTATTCTGGAACATATATGTAGGTGAGTGTCATCATTTTTGTCGTTACGAGTCAAAATTATGTGGACTACAATTTACCCCGGACTAAATTATATTTTGTGTTAAATTGTTTCATAGATGGCGTTTTTAAACGTCGTTCGCGTTTACCATAGGTGCGTCACACATGAACTTTACGAACTGGAATAGATCATTTCCCTTTATTAGGTGGCTTTCACATGCTACCTGTCAGTTGTCGTAATGCGAAATGCCTTCAACTGTGCATGTGTTTCTCGTTTCATTTTATTTCAGAAATGGCGACTAAGGTAACAGCTCCGGCAGCCGCTCAAGCCGGAAAAGGCAATGTATCCTATCAGGACAGGGATAAGCCAGCACAGGTTCGTCAGTCCAACATCACCGCAGCTAAAGCCGTATGCGATGCGATCCGCACATCTCTGGGACCACGTGGAATGGATAAGATGATACAGGCGGTGAACGGCGATGTAACCATTACAAATGACGGCGCCACGATCTTGCAGCAAATGCAGGTGCTTCACCCAGCTGCTAAGATGCTTGTCGAGCTGTCCAGGGCGCAGGATGTCGAGGCCGGAGACGGTACCACGTCAGTTGTCGTAATTGCCGGCTCACTGTTGGACGCCGCATCAAAACTGCTTATCCGTGGAATGCATCCGACAATTGTGTCCGACGCGTTCCAGGTCGCTGCCAAGGAGTGCGTAGATATTCTCTCTAACAGTGAGACTGGATTAGCTATATCGGTCGAACTAAGTGACCGCGAAAGCCTTCTGAAAAGTGCCACCACGTCGCTATCCTCGAAGGTGGTTTCTCAACACAGCGACATTTTGGCTCCTATGGCTGTGGACGCTGTTCTGAAGGTGATAGATCCGACAAAAGACAACAACGTCGACTTGCGCGACATTCGGATCATCAAAAAGCTGGGTGGGACCGTTGAGGACACCGAACTTATCGATGGACTCGTCTTTACCGAAAAGCTGGCTGGTGGTCCTAATGCTCCACACCGGATGGAGAAGGCTAAGATTGGTTTAATACAGTTTTGCATCTCACCACCAAAGCCTAACATGGATCATCAAGTGATAGTCAGCGACTACTCAGCCATGGACCGTGTGCTTCGGGAAGAACGCGCCTATTTACTCAATATCGTCAAAGTCGTTAAAAAGGCCGGCTGCAACGTCCTTCTCATTCAAAAGTCCATCCTTCGCGACGCTGTCTCTGATTTGGCCCTGCACTTTCTCGCCAAGATGAAGATCATGGTGATCAAGGACATCGAACGCGAAAACATTGAGTTCATCACCAAATCGCTGGGCTGCCGGCCGATCGCGTCGCTCGATCATTTTGTCCCAGAGTCACTTGGCAGCGCCGAGCTCGTCGAAGAAGTGACCACGGGCAGTGCCAAGTACGTTAAGGTGACTGGAGTAGCGAATCCTGGCAAGACCGTCTCGCTCTTGTTGCGCGGATCTAACAAGCTTGTCCTGGAGGAGGCAGATCGTTCGATTCACGACGCCCTATGCGTGATCCGTTGTCTGGTCAAAAAACGCGCGCTAGTGGCCGGTGGTGGCGCGCCTGAAATCGAGCTTAGCCTTCGGCTCGCTGAACGAGCACGGCAAATCGAGGGCCTCCACTCATACTGTTACCGCGCGTTTGCCGATTCTTTGGAAATTATACCTTACACACTGGCTGAGAACGCTGGCCTGAACCCCATTCAGACTGTTACTGAACTGCGTAATCGACACGCTAAAGGCGAGCGCACATGCGGAATAAACGTACGCCGAGGCTGTGTTAGCGACATTACCAAGGAGAACGTACTTCAGCCCCTGCTTGTGACCACCTCAGCGATTACTCTAGCTGCTGAATGCGTGCGGTCCATTCTTAAGATCGATGATATCGTGCAGACAGTCCGCTAGTTGTTGTGAAAGTTCTCCTATGAACGTATGGGAAGACGTGTCGCCAACGTTGGTGTCGTCTGTCCGCGATCCGTGGAATCATTTTAATGGAGAGACGATGTGATCAATCGAAATCATTTTTTGATAGTGAATTATCTTCATCGGACTATCCTATGCCGGAGTCTACCTCGCGACTCGAACGTTAACGGACTGACGTCTGCATCAACAATAAATATTAATTATGCCTTTATATTTACTTTGCCAACAAAGAGTACGCGTTTTTATTTATAGTTTGGGAAGGGTGGGTATAGCAATAAGAAAAACTGCCACTTTTACGTTGAACGAAGAGGCCTCTGGAAGTCGCGAGACTCCTGCATTTGCTTATGATGGGAAAAGCTTGTGGATATTGTATAATAACAAGACCATAAAAATTAGATTTAGATCTATTGCAAAATGGCGTGTCCGACTGGTCTTCAACATAATGTTAATAGGATCGGTTAATGCAGTCCCGATACCCAAACGAATACCTGTTATGTCCCTTGGTTCAAAAAACCATTGTACAGCATAAGCAGAAAGTATTCTAATGTAGAGCCCCTCGATTGATTAATTACTGGGTCCTATGAGCAAGGTGACAGGCCGGCGTTATATTGCTAGAAATGTGATTATACCACATCAACAACCCTATTCGCTATCGATCGCGCGAATTTTGTGATCTATTGGTCTATTAGTAGAGCCCCCTTTTCAAATATTCATAGAATTGGTTGTTTGTGTTTTCTCAGTAGTTTTGTTGGGGAGCTGATGATGGAGATAGTAACACATAATTGGTGTCCATCATAATTTTAATATTTATACTGCATTCATACTTATAAACATCTTCCGCCTTTGTTTATCTTTCACTATATCTTTAAAATAACAACGTTAACTCGGGTTGCTTTGCAAAGATCTTGCAAAAAACGTGCAAAGATCACATAATAAAAACTGAAAAACTGCGGTTAGTTCTTCCAGCATATAAATAGTGCTCTTTTCCTATTTTTCGTTATTCTAAATTAATAAAGATCCAAATATATATGTAATATTTAACTCAACTTGGTTTAAAAGGCCACACAATTAAGACGGCGTTTAGACAGTTACATCAAAATATTTGTTTGGATTTTCATGCGCACAATGAAGACGTGCCTTTCACGGATTTTTTTCTTACTTCGATGTGAATAGTGACCACTTTGACAATTTTATTCTTCTAGAGTTTTTCAATTTCAACGAAAGCGCAACTAAATTTGTCACATCGAGGTATGAAAAATTTTCACATGACAGGAGAATCCTCACAATAGTCGATGTACGATATATAATAACGTAGTCAGACTCTTGAGGAAGTTCGATGGTCCAGGCACGATAACTTTGTTTATTTACGCCTCCATTAGGATTTACTTGAGCCTCAGGGAAAGAAAACTGTTAAAATCAATTGTTATTCACGTCGAAACCAGTAAAAAGAAGTTCAGATACCTCAAAAGCGTATCTCTATTTTTTAAATAAAAATCCAACAAATGCATGCTTTTTAAAGAGGTTTGCGTCGCAGTTATGCTAGCTCTCAGCTATGGGTGTCGTTTTGAAACCAACGCAAATTAAATTTGAAGTACACATGATCCGATATCATTTTAAAAATTTTCTCAAATATGAATATTAAAATTGATCGTAATCGACACGAATTTCGTTTAACACCGATTACACGAAATCACTTTTTGTAACAAAAGAAAAATTGTCAACCATGAAGATTTATGTTGTTTTGTATAGAAAATGAAAACTCTTGTAAAATTATATATATAGACGCATACAGAAATGAAAAATATTTTTATTTAGCATCCAAGGCACTAGATTCGAATCCTATTTTGACCGTGCCGTAAGCCCATTACGGGGGTAGCGACCCTGGGAGGTTGCAGTATCCTAGTAAAAATCTTACGCCTAGCGTGTGAGGCTCTAATGACGAATAGAGAAAGCTTTAGACTTTCTGTTCGTGGCAACTACGCTTCCATTCTGTTATCCCCAAATTGAGAATGTCTTCGGCCGCATCATTACATTGTAAGCCCATTTACTAAGAATATACTCGGTTCGATTGGTCCTAACAATAGATGTTATTTTTTTTTCTATATCTCGTATAGAAAATGCCAGATATGAAATATCTTCTCTTCAGCGAAGAGGGAGAGTTACCTGTGTATGGATATTACTTCGAGGATGTAACAAATACTCAGGAACTTTTGGCTAAGGCCAAGTCGGGTGAGTTTGTATACCAAAATAAAGTCTAATCTTACAATCATATGCGTTGTTGCCCAGCTCCGAAGCTGTTTAAACTAGTTCAGTTCTTATAATTCGCTTTACATATGACTGCATATGAGGCATGCATGTGATTGATGTTATTTTCACTTCACTGTAAAAGTACGTGCGTTCTTCATAGAATGTCGATGAACGATGTACTACCGTAAAGGTTTTAATTAATTTTTTTAATTAAGCAGCTTGGTTTTGTTCATTTTACAGGCGATTTGAACATCTGTCTCGTGAATCCCCGTGTCGTGATAGATCCCTTTTACTTGAAGGTCGCTGTCTGTCGAGCAGTGTCAAATCGCGCATCTGGGCAAATGATTACCAAATCGATTTTTGCCGAAATCCTTTACTGCATGTCGCCTTCGACTAACATTGTTGACAGTTTTAAGAAGTTTGGCGTATCCGAAAAAGAGTCTACCCTTATAGCCATTACATTTGATAAATGTAATAACATTGAAACCGTCATCAAGGGTTGGTCGGCTTATGAAGTCATATATGTACATATATATATATATATATATATATATATATTTATATATGGGCATAGTTTTCTGTACTGTATGTTTAATAAGGTATTTTTTAATGAACACCATAGATGTTCATTGCAAAATACTGTTTCATCGATTCTTAGACTAGCAACGAAATGTTTGTTACAGGTAAAATCGTTTTATTTGAGGATGCTGTGAAAAAACACGGTGACGTGGCCCTCGTAACGGAACTGTTCGGTATTAAAAAAGAAGAAACTGCAAATTCAACATGTATTGATTCGATAGTTACACGTCTGGCGGCAAAGAATATTAGCTAAAAGCGACTGCGGGCACATCAAAGCTTCGAATTATCACCATTTAAGAGATAAATGTATCTCTTAAGAGAAATACATTCGAGAGAAGAAATGTACTTATATGCGTTCATTTAACTATATTATATCATGACAAATATAGTTCCATTTGAGGATCAATGTACAGCGTTCAGCTTCAGGCATGTCTGTGAAAACTCCGAACTGATATAATGTAAAAGTTTTGCATAAAGTAGCACGAACAGTATTTACTTCAACCAAATGGGTTGTATTACCGTCTGCATATCATGTAATAAGATTTTTCGATAAGCGTTGAATCCTCTCGAGGCCATTATTCCACAAATGACCACGGTTTATGGGGCACGATGGGAACTAACTTGACTGTGTTACTGCAGGAACTATAGTTCTTAAAGATCCTATGTAAAATCAGGTGGTTTTCCTCATGAAAAATAGTTATATATATATTTATACCAAAAAAGCAGTTCTAAACCCAGAAAAGAAAGTTCAAATAAATTATCCTATGTAGTTTCATACCGTTGAGACTAACAGATCATACATTATCTTCAACCTGTGTAGATAGTCTAAGAAAATTGGCGTCTTAAATAGGGACAATTTATGCGAATTCGGTGTGTGCTGGTGGAATCACATGTGGTGTGTATATATATATATACATATATATATATATATATATATATGTGTGTATATATATATATACATATATATATATATATATATATATATTCATAGTCTGCATCGTTTTAAATTAAAAACGTTGCTACTTGGAATCACCGTTATACCATGCTGTAGCGGAGAGCTTTTTCTAAAACAAGCACAATACGCATGTCATACATAATATTTATGGAAGAGTTATGGGCAGCTAAAATGAGCGACTCTTATCATAAAATTATCATGAGCGATAGAAGAACGAACGCAATTCGACTTTCTTTAAACCGTATCAAATGATCTTTCTCACATTGCACTGATTGTTTTCGTCAGCTCGAACGAGTGACGCGTGCAACAACATGCATACCATATTTGTCAAAACCGCCACAACCTAGCCGCAACGGACAACTACTTTCTCTTAGATCACGATTTTGTGAATAGAAATTGATTAAACAGATATACATTTTTTAAATTTTCACCCTTCGCCTTACAAGACAAAGCGATTAAATAGAACGTTGAAATGAAACACAAAAATAATAAACTTTGCATAGGTTGAGTGCGGGGAAAATACATCAGTTCGAGTTTCGGGCTGAGAATTTGTTTCGAGCGGGCTCATAGCTTGTTTTTAATTAATATGGCAATCATAATAGATCTTCTTAAAACAAAAATTGCATTCTATTAACATGGTTTCTTCGGTATAATTCGGTATTAAATATATTTGAGAAACATCCATAGTAGTAATACACACATGCTAAAAAGAAATAATAATATTACATGTGTACATTGAATCATTATATGGTACAAGTATTGATTTTTCCCGATAAGTGATTCAAATACGAAATTACTGCTTCTCATACCGTAAGAATTATGGCGAAAATTTGGATCTCATCGCAACCAGCAATTGTGCATGCAGAGGATAAAATAACGAAAAACCTACAAAAGATAGACATATGATGAACATAGAAGCATGACTATTGATTAGTTCTATTAGAACGCTTCTCGTCTCAAGTTACACAGCTATTAATTCCCCGTCAGCAATAAGTGGTTAATGTACTTCATGTCGGCGGAATCACGAGTTGACTTTTATTTTTCTTGTATTAATTTTTAGCCGACAAAGCTTTTCCCTGGCTTTTCTCCTGAACTTCTGTAATAGCTTACGTCAGGCCTGATACTGGACCTCCAGTGATACAAACTAGGCAATCCGCAAGCGCGCACACACACATACAAACATGCACAGACATACACACATGCACACGCGCGTACGCACACGCACACAGAAACACACAGACGCCGACAGTTTCCTACTGCCATAAAGATCCGGTTCCATTTTGGGAAAAAAGAAGTGTAATAAAATGGCCGACTTCATATAGACAATAATTACATAAAATTGACGTTTTGATCACTTTCTGCGTATTATAGTCAGATAAGCAGAGGTCAATTTAGATATTACACTTTTGGAAGTAGCTTCATTTTTACGGCGTGTAGCGCAGGTGAGACGGTGCCATATGTAATTTGGACGTTCATGAGGCGTAGGTATCATGTGGCTGTTCGAGCTAATCTTTGTTTAAGTGAATAAACAGATTTAAAAGCCAGTGCTACCTATGATAATAATAACAACAAAATGTAATTAAATCACATAACATACGCCTTGAAATGTTATCTGCCTTGTAACTATTTAATAAATTTATTACGTTTACTTATTTGTTTATTTGTGTAGGTATTTGCTCATTTGTTGGTTTTTTGTCCAGGTAATCCATAAGGTTGTGAGAACCGACGAACGTCATTGATGTGTGATATCACTTTACATGGAACTATAGTGATTACATAGAAACCGAACGTAAAACGAACAGATAATACACAGACCAAGATGGGCGGACGATTAGCTGAGATGCCATATGGCGCTTCTGCTCTTAGCTATGCTTCTATTTTTCTTACCATGCTATAAGAGTCAATTTGATAATGGTCTAGGTTTCTACGAATGTGACGAGCGTGGTGACGAGTCGGTTGAATTTGGGTTTCGCACGTATAAATCTTTTAATCCTGTGCCGTGTGACTACCATACTGGACTTGTATGTTACTGTACTGTCCCGTTTCGCATACAGGGGGTAATTCCGATAAAAGTTTTTATTCAGAGGAAGAAGACGATTATATAGAAAAGAAAAAAATTGGATCCGCCAATGATGGTTGCTTCAGGATTTAATTTTGTATAACGCCGCGGGTAACCAGCAGTGTTCGAACTCCGAAATCAGACTGAGCATGTGCTCAATTATAAGTGTTGAATGATAAATGCAGTGCTAATGCTTGGCACTGGCAATGTCCGTTTGCATGTAGGCCGCACAAATACTTGTTTTGTTTGAATGTTTGGTGGTAATTATTCAGAACGACATAGAACAATGTTAAAAATGTGTTCTTATATGTGTCCCCATTGGCGTTTTTTGGCGCCTCCGGACAATTAATGATGTGGTTATATTTGCCTTAGTAGTTCAAAACGCGCACGCTCACACTTTACACAACCAGCATAGCAAAATTTGAGAAATTTCATTGAATAGGATAATCTTCGTTGAGGTTGTTGCGGTACATATTCTCGCTGCGTTGTTCAAAATGTTCACTGTCGTTAATCATCTATGCTTTGGGACTCTCTCTCCTTTAGACTAAGACAGCTAGGCACTAGTTCACTGCGATACGCCTCAACTCCCGGAAATTCTGCTACCAGAACTGCTACGAACCCTTGGCTCGAGCCAATGCTTATGTTGGGCCAAGCTGTAGTGAAAACAGGCTTTCGGAACACCGGTTCAAAGAGGATGAATTCGACATGCCCGTGACACTACTGGTCCATCCTCTTTAACAAAATTGTTCATGCCAGCATTATAATATCTGACCCGAGCGCCATCTCACTGTTTATGTGTGTGTGTGTGTGTCAAATACTAGGTTGAGGTGCACGAGTGTGTGAGGCACTGCAATTGTGCTAAAATTTTTGAACATGTCGATGTATAAAGCATTTCCTTTCTATTTCAGCTTGCCGTCTCTGAGGGGATGCGGTATTCCTTACAAAAAAAGGTACCGGTATTTGTATATGAACGTCTGTCCCGTATATATATATATATATATAGATTCATCTTTACACAGAGCTTGGCAAGCCAAAGGCAGGTGTCAGACCGAAGCGAGATTGCAGAAAGGCTCGTGTACATCATACGAACGAATCTATTGAAACAGATTACGTAAGATTGCATACATTTTCTGAAATACAAGCAACGTGGAAGGTGATCCTCACCATGCCTATCAAAGCAGCTTGTTAACTAACCGCTGTTGTAGCAGAGGCACCTTTGGTGAAGGAGGTCTTAGAGACGATGCTTTTAAAGGTGGCTATTGAGCGACTGTACGACCACGGTCATTACGGAGGCCATTTTCACTATGGAGCGAATCTGCACAACCCCGACGGCCTTCACAGACACAACAGGGCACATCATTACCAAGCAGGAACTCACAGTTTTGGACATTACAGTTAGAAAATACTAAAGAGGTGCTGTCTTCGTGTGGTCATGTAGGGCAATAGGGCACTATGTATTTAGAGAGTGACGAAATTCCTGGGAAATGACGATTCGAATAAACATCTATTTTAGAGAATTATCATCATACTTAAGGCTTTCATATTTGTAAATCACCTATTGTTAATTTTGCCTCCGCGGGTAGCACACGAAGTAGCACAGTGAACCACATATGGTATAATTGATTTGTAGACTTATGATTAAAAATGTGTATATTGGAGGATGATGAACTGTATATATATATATATATATATATATATATATATAT
>MNPL01002456.1:0-11128 GCA_002081605.1 Tropilaelaps mercedesae
TATATATATATATATATATATATATATATATGCAATACACACCAATTAAGGATATGAGTCAAGTGGAAACTTAATCGTACTAAACCTACACAAACACGCTCAAAAATGCACTGGTTATACAGGTCCTCATAAGCTACTTTTAAATTCTATCGCTGGCCTTATCAAATGCTTGCCATTCTTCAAAACACATTTCACCGCTGGTCGATTGCGTTTCGCTGTCTTGCGAAGTCTCCCAATAGAACTAACGATGGATGCAGCCTGGTACCTCCGCAATTTTGCACAAACTTTCTAAGCAACTTTTTTGGTTTTATATAATTGCAGATTTTATCTAACATAAAAGGTACTAACGAAAACGACACGTTCCGGCTAATGTTCTCCGGCTAGTGTTCAAATTAATTTCTGAGTGCTCTACGTTGGGGACATATAAATCGCTGTGGATATACTACAGATCATTCATCATTGTAAATCTCAATCATAGAGCAAACAAGGAAATAGAGCATTTATTTGCAAGAAGTCAGAATGGTAAGAAATTCGTCGAAATAATAAGAAAGAAGCTTCTGTTGCCAGTCGATGAATTAAGCCATAGGAAATCTGCACAGCAAAAAGATGCGCCCATTACGTTGTCACCGTCACATCTCAAGTACAAGTTTTCATGTAAAAATTCCCACACCTTAGTGTTGCGATAGTAAAATCCGCACGCAGAAATAAAATAATTGACTCATGTGAGTCACAAAAAGGAGTAAAATGAAGATTTCATCGTAGTAATAGGCCAACATATCGAAGTTTCATTTGTGTTCCAAAATATGAAGCTAATTTTTAACACATGCCACGGGGACGAGGTGGAAAGGGCACCGACTCATCAATGCTAAACTGTTGGGACCTAAAAGTAAGAAATTACTAAGAACAATTGCACTAAAAATTGATCGAGTCATTGATATCAACGCACTATGCAATTACGAAATCGACTAGCGGTTGCATTTCACACCGATAGGCTACAGACCATAATCCTATTATAAAACGGGTGGTGCTGAAAGATTTCAGCCCTATCTGGTACCTGGCATCAAAATCGATTTAAAATGTATTTTATTTAATTAATTAAGTAAATATCAAAATTTTTCACAGCAAATATGCAGGTTTTTGAAAGGAAACGTTTACAATGGTAGAGAGTAAGCGCAGGTGAAATGTTGTAAGATGCCTGCCCATGCGGGACATTCGTGAAGCAAATTGCAACCATCGACGGGCCAAAAGCTTAGCATTAGACGCTGATCACGCAAAATCTAACATGCAATAGGCTCGGTTGGTTAGTCCATTCCTAACATAGTCCTCTTTATGATTTTGCCAAACGAGTCCCAAGATAAAGCAATTGCATATGTTACATATATCTGACAAATTATATTGGCAAATTCTGAAAAGGCCGTTGGAATGCTGAACAGGAATCGTTTGCTTCAAGATGAACGTGCTAGAGTGCACTGCGTTAATCGGGTTGCTCCGTCTGCTATTCCGTAAGACCTGTATCGTCTGCACGTAGGTGATTGTTTATTCATAAATAAGGTAACGGCATACAAATGCATTGGTACATAGTTTTGGTGCAGTGCAAATACAGTTTTTGACACTCATGAAAGAACCTGTGGGTGGCTACCAAACTTGGCATAAAGAAAAGTGGAGCTCCGCATACACACACATGCTAAGAGCCATTATCCAGCATTCAATCAATATGACATTGCCGCCAAAATATTGACATTTTTGTCAAAAGCTGCATTCGTCCGTCGTTCGGATTGCGTATCGATATTTTATTACAAAGCTTTAATAGAAGGTATGGATGGATTCTACAGGACGACTGTACAACCCTTTCGTGGCAAGCTAAATAGAATAAGGCGGTTTTTTCTCGTCTTCAGTAGGCCGAAAGAACACAAAAGATGGAGCGACTGTAGTCCTTACTGTAGCAAACCCCAAAACGCCTCAAAATGCCTATAATTTCTTGTATGAAATGAGCAGAATTAGAAAATACAGATAAATTCATCTCAACATATTTCTGCATATCTAAATAATGCTCAAAATAACTGACGTATTATTGACGCACGTCGATTTGACCTAAGACCTCTTCTCCACTTTGTATCCGAGAGCAGGCATAAACTTAAGTGTTTGTCGTAATATCGCTTATCCTTTCCTCGACAGCCGCCCTTTTTATTTTTATTCCCATTTTCCCTAATCCCACAAAATCGATCCCCTGAATACAAATGATTTTTTTGCAAGAATCAGCCCGACTGGCATATAGTGGTTTACCGCTCTACATGCGCTACTCAAATAGTGCTCTGAGATGCCCTATATGAAAATGTATGGAATTTAGATTCAGCAGCTATCGTTTTGCAATTCTTAGGACGGCCACACAAGTATCAGTAGCCCGCGTTCGTAGGGTAGGCTTTCCTAGATTCTGACACAGGTAGAAATCCCGGTCACGTAGAAGCTTACGCAATCTTATGTTCAA
The DNA here is from genome assembly GCA_002081605.1 of Tropilaelaps mercedesae. Classification (NCBI taxonomy): domain Eukaryota; kingdom Metazoa; phylum Arthropoda; class Arachnida; order Mesostigmata; family Laelapidae; genus Tropilaelaps; species Tropilaelaps mercedesae. Next base: position 2,486 of record MNPL01002456.1, read on the forward strand.
ATAACAAAGCAAAAGTGAAAACAAATGTTAATGTTGTCCATGCGGCAATTTTCGATGGGTCATATGAATATTGCATCCCCACTTTAGCCGTGCGCAAACGCCTGACGTTCTAAATGTTTCACAAGCTTTTTCTCTATTTGATCCCCGGCTCAACGTATCCTAATAAATCCTTATTTATCATTGTTGAAACTAGAAAGCGAAATGCGATTACTACCTGAGTTAAGTGGAAAGCACTGAAGAGAACATTATTCAGCCGAGATTTCATGCTGGACTTCTGGACTTCTGTCCAAACGCTCGCTCTGACCGCACACCTGACAGACATCGATATGTGGAAAAAATGGAGAAAGGGTAACAGTTAACGAAGACTAGGGTGTACAAAAAAATCAACCGCTACTTAGGTGAGTTGGACGCTCCGTTTGGGAATCGATTGATCTAGTTAGGTCACTCTTGGCAATACTTCGTACAATTACATGCCTTCTTCCCCCCGCGCGCCTTGAATCTAGCACATTATCGCCCGCCGTACGCGAGTTTGGAGAACAAGGCTGATACGTAGGAGATTTCGAAGCAGGAAAAAAATTACGAAAAGAACGCGCAGCTGGTTAGAGGTAAAATATCCTCCTTGTCGTTTCACGTTTGCTATAGGCTTATGTTGGATACTGCTCTCACATATCCGCTAAATTGAGACGCAGCGCTGGCTTGCGGCGTTGTTCTACTCGTTATTTGAGTCCCACTGAGGGTAACACAATTATTTTTCACTATTCTTGTGTGTTTGATGGGCACTCACATTGTTTTTGATAAGACGAAGAAATAGGCTTAGAGGGTCGGGGAAGAGTGAAGCCTTAAGAAGTATTGTCATCGTCGCCTCACGATATTTTGTATGAAAGTTCAGAGATTTTATTTCGTGAACCGCACTATGATTTGCATCTACCGCCAATAAGAGAAGGAAACCTTCGAGTTCAATTTCTTTGATGTTGATTTTCAGGTTTTCTGCGCAGTCAGTGTCCGTATAATAAATCATATAATGTTTCTTGTTTAAGAAATGTGTAGCTATGTAGTAGTTATTGGAGAAAGATTGCGAGCCTCAAATATTTAACTTTATATTCTGAAACAGAACGTTATATATGCAAAGTCGTAAAAACAATACGTGATGACAAAAAATCATAGCACAATCGCATACAGTACGACACCGTTTGCACTACCGTACTACAGATTTCCTTTATACTCCGCACTTCTCTTTCCAGGGTCAGTTCAGATTATCCAACTAAACAAAACAAGTAGGTCTAAAAACGTATCTAGTGCATGAAAAATCTAATAGCTTTTCGAATCTCTTTGGACTGATTTATTATAATTATTTTTCATGAAAGATTCGGTGAATGTGAATAACGTTACGTTTCAACCCCTTTTCGAACTAATTTCCATGATATTGGACTACTATTCCGGTGAGATTGTTCATGCGCAGAAATAACGAGCTAACCTTTGTGTGACTCGCACAGGCTCCGTTCGAGTTCGAACGGAAAAGGAAATAGATTCTAGCTGAAGTCAACCTTGTTTACTCGAGATAGTCAATCTTACTTAATAAGATTACTCGTATTTTGTTTATAAATACTCCTATCCATCCCTAACAATTCTAAACGCCGAATGTACATCCTGATGCCGTGCAATTTTCGGCAATGGTAACTGTGAATAGCCGATAAGGGCATGAGAAGTAAAGGTAAATGATGCTATCATCGAATGTGTGTCAAACAAAAAGTCCACAAATACCAGCAATTTGGAGTGATTCAAGCCCATCTTCAGCTTCATATTACATTCATGCCAATACAAATTCTGTGGAGTATCGAAATTATATATAATTTATAAGTACTTTGCTTTAAAAGTGCTTTTCCTATAAACGTTCATTTTGTGGCATACAGAAACAAGTTGAGGTACCACCGGCTGGTGCTCGGGTTGTCGTAACGCTCAAGCAACGTGGGCGCTGGCTCAGGGCGCTCGACTCAGCAGTTTTTTCCTAGTGGGTGTACTCACTGTGTTGGATAATAAACGAGATAATTGCAGCTGTTTACCATTGAAAGCCCTCGTCGTTATTTTGCTAGTCGTAAGATTCGAATATGTCCGGCGCTAACGAACCGATAACGTAACATCGAAGTTCAGATTGTGTGCGAAGATTTCAGCGGTATAACACCATAACTACTGTAATAACTTGATCAGTACCTTCGGGGTTACACACGTCGTCTCCAGGCGGCCCCGTAGTGCTACTGTTTGAATGCTAATATGGAGCTTGTCCTAGTAACGTGGGCGCCCCTCGCGTGGCATGTGCTACATATGATTATCGCAAGCAACTTAATAAAATAATTCAAATCTAGTTTCTAATAGGTCTAAGCTTGGCTAGCGAGAGGTACCTTTTTGTGCATTCGTGGCGGCTATTTGAAGAGACGAACGTGGCTAGAAGGTGAAAATTATCTGCCCGTTGGACTTGGCATAACATTATTCGAGGAATTGCGTGTCGAGAAATTTTGCGAATTTTTACAGCTTCCATAAAACTGTTTTACGGGTGGACTACCATTCATTTTAGTAGTAAACTACCTGGTAGACCCCAGTGTAACAACTTGGTTTGTCAAAATTTGCGATGAAAGCGTGACAAACATAAATAAACGTTAACTCTGCAAATTATGGATAATCCATAAGAAACTATGTCATAAATATGCCCAGTTGAAATATGTAATCGTCATTTATGCCAGCCACATGGCCGCAGATAGCTCTTTATTATCGCGTGCTCTTATGCTGGTTCGCACGTGATATTTGCAGAAATAAACATGTTAATATTTAGTAAAATTGGATATATGACTGTTATGGTGAGATATTATTTACATTTGCTATTATTACTTAACACACTTGCTAGTTCTATTATATTAATATGATCACTTTTGCAATTATTGATCTACCGCGTACGTTGTTTACGTGTTTCAAGACGGACAGTTGTTTTAGTCGTGGCATTGTCTCAATTGCTAAAATTAATATAGCGCGAAATATCAACAAACCCCACGGTTTGTAGTTGCTTTAAGTTTTTCCATCGAATATTTAATGAGGACCGACGCTTGACTTTTTCGAAATCTCGATGATTACAATTTTCTTAGTTGCTGTGCAAACCTGTCTCCAAAAAACTTTGTTCTAGCCGACCCACAAACACGCGTTTTCGAGCAGCATATCGCATACCTTCATGGTGTTGTCTCCATTCAAGCAAGCCATGGAAGACATTCAAGGTTTCACGTATTTAATTATTCAAATCTAGAGAAGAGTGCGGTGGTGTTTATCTCAATGAACCGTACGCCGCGAGGAAGTACGGTTTCCTAGTCATCACTGCCTCAGAAGAAACCTGAATGGAAAATTATGACCTTTAGCGGGAAAACGCGGCTATTGTACAATGACTTCAAATTGGAGCATCTAGCAGTTACATGCAGGAATGGCAACTATCTGGGGTGGCTGTGTCTAAACACACTCGACAAGATAAGCTATTTATTTTTAGACCTTATGATTTACGATACCTGGTGTGCTATTAATTCGCAGAGCTGTCCAGTAAACCCACGTTGACAAACAATGAATGATGAATTCTAGCCGCAACATGTTGGTAAAGAGGACCGGCGTAACATATTACTGTAATATGCGGAAGTAGCCTACGGTCAAATACGGTAAGATGGCGTATAGCGGTTCTCACAATATCCTAAGATTTTACCGTATTACACATATAACCATGTATACTAGTCTCCTCGAAAATCTCCGACAATCAATGCTGGAATAGTTAGAACTAAATGTAGATTCTTTACAATCCATCCTGTATCTGATGGTAAAATAACAGGGTAAAGTAGAAAAGGATGCTCGTTCATTACAGTATACAATAGCGCACGCACAAGTCGCTGTCATCCTTCATCATGGTACACAATGTTGCCCTTTTCGGTATAGATTTTATCGATGTCTCCTCAGAGTTCGCTTTCTATTTTAATGGTAGCCACGTCCATCTTCTCTATAATCTCTAGTTTTTTGTTTGTCTTAATACCATAAACTTAAATGCAATTTCTATCACGCAGCCCGAGAAATGCATAGAAAAGCCTGTCCTTTTGGCGAGTTTGGCTTAGTTTTAAACTATATGGAGCTTCCTTGACAGTGGTATAAGTTTCACTATATTTGAAAACTGTGAGGTCAATGTCGTCGGGCAGACATTCCAAAGTTCATTGGCGCAACGACAGTGTTATTAGAACGCGTCGATGAGTTCGTTTAATTGGCTGCGGCTGACTTGCCTGTCCGCATTTACAAATACATACAAATAAACTTTTTTCATACTGAAGTATTAGTGCTACTAGTAAAGATAGTAGTGAACTGCGTACGCGAAGCTGGCTTTTTTTACACTAACCACTGCACACAATTACAGTCGTCCACGCACGGCTGTCACTTTCAGCCTTCTTTAGCCAATTGTACGCAGCTGACTTTTTCCAACCAGAAATTCTGCCCAGCCGTTTTAACTGTTAAATAAGCGCTCATTCCATCCAAGAAGAGATAAGGGTATTATATATACGTACAAAAGCAAATGTTGCTTGAGATATTTCAGCTCACATAAGAGCAACACGTACCGGTCTACTTGCTAGAGCAAGATCAAGAACAACTATTTTACAAGAAGAATAAACAAAACTACTCGATAATTCCACCTCGATTAATCTTGTTACCAATAGTATAATAAAGCGTTTTCGATAACTAATATGTACGGTAATTCCTATAACCAGAAAGCCTTGCAGCTCTCCGAGATATACTCCGGGTTACAGGACTTGTTTATGTAAACACACGATCGCTCGGGGTCTTTGCAATCGAAAGGGTGGCGGGTGCTCCTTTTTGGATATAGGTCAGTTATTGCTCCGTGATCCTAATACTAAATAATTGCAATGATGTGTACTACGGGGCAAACTTAGTGGAATTCATGTGAAAAATATTTGACTGCGTTTTACGCGAGATGTATTTACATCGGGTAGATCGACATTGAAGTCTGAACGCGAACTACGTCAGTTTCAAATAGGCTAATACATTCTTAGTCATACCGAACGAAACTAGTTGTAGGTGACTATTGCAAGTGATCATATTAGCTTCAGACGAGGATTGTTCTTTGGTCAAAAAAAGCTAACGTGCGATTTTTAGTAATTTCGCATTATGCTTTGAATGTGAATGAATAAGAATAAATGATATCAATCGCAATGTATTGGAAATCTACTTGCTGGCAGTTAATGTTAAGATCATTTACCCTATGAACTATTCAATCTGCTTTGATCAGGCTAAAGTTGGGTCAATATCTGAGTGCGACATAAGAACTATGACATTACCGCAATGTGAACTGAATAGCGAAGACATGGCACCTTAGCTTTATAAAATAAAGGTTTTAATCGAACATTAACGGAGTTGCAACAACCGTCATGAGAGGTTTTCTGCTCGATTGGAAAACTCAAAGGTTGGTGGAAACTGTTTCACCTTCATATTAATTGGGTAAACAACGTTATTTGATGCCTTAATATTATGCATATGTGAATATAAATACCTCTCTATATAGAAGACAAAATTGAAGCATTTTCTTTCAAGGCGACATAAATCTTATTAGCGGTTCTGAATCGCTATTCGTCGTTAATTTCTGCTCATTCGCTCGTGCTAATCTCATCTCTATTTATCCATTCAGCTCTTCCTAACAGTTGTTCTGGTTGCCTTTAATGGATTTTGTGTCCTCTTTTAATTGCTTAACTGGTTAATTTGGCCATGCACTCGAAGATTACAATAAAACGTCTTGCATATCAATTTCTCATTCAATATTCTACGAACACGCTTGCGCAACCATCGCTGTGGAGGGTCATTATGTAGATTTATCAAGTAGCAAAGCTTTTAACATAATGTTTCCAATTCGACCAAGTCTGATAAGCCCAGCTGTTTGTCCTAAAATCAAATTTCGTTTGCTTGTACGCGAGAGTTTAGCTTTTTCGGTCACTTGTCAATTGATGTTTGCAAGAAGATACGGTATCCTATATTATTAATAGAGGCTTCTATTTTAAGAGCTGGGTCGAGAATACACTTGCCATATATTATCTATATACTTATACTGAATAAATCAGAGTCTAAAACCGTTTCTCTATTTTCTTTTGACGTAGATATTTTGCATTGATTTTTCCCGTTAAAGTGTGCAACCTGAACTCAATCCTTACCCAATGTTATGCATTAAAATTCTGTTTGAAGGAATATAATTTTTCTATTTCTTTAGTTTTTTAAGCAAATGAGCAGCACTTGTTTGTGTGAAAAGGTGAGAGAACTGAAATTTGTCATCATCGCCATATTCAAACCGATAGAAATGAGACAGTTGAAGTGCTAAAATATCAACAAAGATATGCTTTATTTCCTTCGTTAGTATTTACACATAATGTAGGAACTGTACATGTCGTTTACGTCTGCCTGACTCATTTCCGGTTGCTTTGCAGCGGTATGAGAAACACATTGTATTGTCGTTTGTGTATCATGCTTTTCTTTGAGGAGAAAACTTTGCGTTTCATCTCGGTTCACCCCGTCATATCTTTCGGTTCTCCCACACGCTTGGATGGTTTATTTTCGAGATAGCCTTAGTAACCTCTGTCTACCCAAAAATAATTGATTGAGCCTTCTTGAAAAATGCACTCACGCTGTGTTACTAGTTTTCATCGGTACCATCGTATCCGATGCGGTAGTTTGCCGTTTGCCGCTATGACTATGTTTGCGCCGAAGTGTGGAACAGTATTTACATGTCAGGCTTGCATTCACGTTATTCTCTTATTTTAATTTCTTTTTCGTGGTTATATATATACAAAGTAAATGTTGCGGTCAACAGGAACCTAAACAAGAATTAGCATTATCCTAGTCATTATCTGGAATCGTCATCAGCAGACAAACATGAGTAACCAACCTCCTGACTCTTGCCTCTTGACATACATTACTTGAGCGGCACGGTTTGGGATCATTCTAGTATTCATTCGTACAATCATTCAACTTTCATCGCTACTACCATTACGTAAACGATATAGCAAACTGTTCTATTCCTTCGTTACGACGATCTCGGCAGCTCCTCTTTAACGTTTTATTTCAAAATACCATTTTACTTGTCACGGATTGCTTGGAATAGCCCAGCTCCCTCCCTAAATGTAGGGGGTGAGCGTCAAGTGACAGACGAATAAAATTTTCTCCACGTATTATTTTTGTTTGGCTAGAAGTGCATGATGGCACAAAACAATATTTGAGTCGACTAGTGAGCGAATGGCTGACTCATTACCTACAGCCCGTGATCAACGATCATGGTCGAATCTTGAAATTCGGGCAGGGTGATATGCGTCAGTTCGTGGGATGCCGTCGGCATTTTGGTGCCAATTTCGCTTCTACGCGTCTTCTTAGTCCAGCGCACGTGCCCTGACAATGAGAACCTTGTCAATATTCGTAAGGCACGGCCTTGACCGTTCCGTGTCCCGGAGAGCGACTCCTCGACTACACTCTTCTCGTCGGCAACCTTGGCTTTTTCCTTCTCCATAATCGTAGCATCAACCTTGAACTCGTCGCGAGTACACTCCACCTCCGTCATTTGACCACCGTCGGCCCTCGTTTCAGCAGATACCTCGTTCTTACTCTTGATAAGCATCACAGTCATTCGATTGGCCTGCCGATTCTGGTCCTCCAAGTTTCTGTCCAGATGCTGGTAATCCGGGCGTTGCTGCCCTTGCACGTGTTGACGTGTTTCCTTGTGGTCGAGATGGTGCTTGTCAACTCTGCGTCTCCGGGAGTGAAGTCGCCGCTAACTGAACGCAAGAGCTGTAAGTACGATAAGCGATGCCACGAGCGAGCTCACAACGGTGATCGAGGCACCCACACCTTCAAGTGAGCAGTAAAAAATGTTTATGTATGCATGCCCATATATCTATAACAATACATGCATTCATGATGGCAATAAATGGGTAATCAAATAACAGAAACGGGTCCTCCTTGTTTACAGGCATCGAACACTATCTTCAACGATGGCTTACCCCTTCATGTGTGGAACAAATGGCATGTCCCACAAATATATTCAGATGACATGCGCCCACTATTCGAACCCTCACTTATTGATACTGTAAAATTGTATTGGAGAAAACGTCGGCCAGATGGACAGTCGGAGGTGCAGGTCAGCACAAGCGACTGGTATGTGCGCACCCGGACTAGCTAGGACAGTCGTGGGGACCCAAAGGAATTTCCATTTGATAGCCGCCGATTGCAAACCCGGCAGGCTGTGATAGAAACAAAAAAGAGGAACCCCAACTGCTGAGAATCGATGTTCGATTGGACGCTTTAGAGGAATCTACGACTAATTGCAACTCGATTAAGTTTCTTCTAGCTACTCATAATAAATAAAAGACAGTAGTATACAGCCAATGGCCCTATGGAGTTTGTAAAATTTGCCTGAAATCTTAACCTCATTTGAAACAAATACGCCTTACTCCACCTGTCGCTCTTACCACGCATTTGGTATATATATATATATATATATACCAAATGCGAATATATATATATATATATATATATATATATATATATTACTACTGGGTAAATCGATGCCTACCAGACGTGAGCAATTTG
>MNPL01002457.1:0-20629 GCA_002081605.1 Tropilaelaps mercedesae
ATATATATATATATATATATATATATATATGTATGGTAAAACATATCGAATGATGCTTTCGTTGAAAAGTAATCAGACAAAAAAATAAATAAAGCAGGCGGCAGTACCTTTGATGCGCCCGTACAGCGCTTAGGGTTAGCTCCACATTGTACCTTTATATACAGGGCATCACCAGCTTAACATACTTAACTAGTTTATTACGGTTTATTACGCTAACGAATTTGGCCAATACGGTTGCAACGATGATCACTCATTAGGGTGATAAATAACCAAAATATACTGCTATATGCTTTTCTTTTGTTCGGTCATTGAAATAGAAACGAGCTGATTGAATCGCATCATAACCAGAAGCTCGAATTGATGGACTTGGACTTGCAACTGGACACTTTAAGACAGAGGCCGCGAATCCGTATGATTGTTCGGAAAAAAAATCGAAAAACCTGCGCAATGATGCCTCAAAGCAAGCTATACAGTACCGGCGGTATAGAAATGGATTCTCTAGAACGGTTCTATTCCGGTGGGAGAAGCACGTGTTTTGTATGTGTTCCGTGGAACATGCAATACTTTGGACCAAAAGCAGTATTTAGTAGAAAAATCAGTGTTTGATTCAAGTTTCAAGTTTGACGGCGCTTAGAGCTGACTAAAAATATTGTCCTTTAAGGTTGAAGCCGTTGAGTTCTTCAGATACTACAATTATTTTCCTGCTCCATTCAGTAATATTATGCTAATACAAATAAATTTATTTCCTGCGAATGTATCATTATACCTTTAGGAAACTACTTCCCAAAAGCATATTCTAAGTATTTCCCTTCAATAGACTTCAAAACTTCACGTGAAGAAGATGTACAAATCTAGATTACTCCATCTTGTCATCGATTGAGAGCGATGTTATCAAACAGGTCGCTAAATCAAATTTACATTTTAGGGCTAACTATCAGCCAACATTTAACGGCGGGCCCCATAAATGTAAATGTGCGTAAACGTGTCTCCTCCAGTCGCAAGACGCACATGAATGCACCAAGCTACCAAGCTTTACCGTTCGATCATATTTGCCGGAAAGATACCTAATGGTCGAGGAGGTGCAATGTAAGCCCAAGTGACAAAGAAATGCAAATTTTTAGCCTAGGCTTTGATGTTATCAAAAGCTATAGAATTGGAACGTATATTAAGTACGTACTAAAATGATCGTCTAGAGCATCAACTAAACCACAGGGAGTAAGAGAAAGAATAGCCTAGCATTGATTCCTAAACTGGAGTAACACAGAAATCGAATCCATATTCTATCTTTCTACCTTTTTTTCATTCCCATAAATAGGCTCACAATCGTTGAACTTGTCCTAACTGCTTTGCTAATTTTCTACTTTTGTTTATCTCTCCAAAAAGCGACTTTACCTAGTGGAATAGGTACCAGCCATTTAAATTACTGTCTTTTTAATTGAGGCTTCTGCGAAGTTAGTCCATTAATTAAAGAAAAATGTGTTCCTAATCTTTAAACGAAGATCTAGTCCACAACGAACAAATAAGCCAATGTCGCTGCTATTACATTTTCCCAAAAATAACCCTGTAGCACATTCCCCTGACTTTTCAATGTTTATTTGTCGGTAACATTTCATCGGTTCTCACTCATGGCTCAGAAGGCAACAAATAAGCTATTCGGTATCTTTCGTGGAAATATATATAATACATCCAAGGTAAAATCCAATCTTCTTGAGTCCCCAAAACAATACGTTACATTTGTATTGAGCTAGCCATATACGTGACGTAAGCCACATACAAGAATAATACGACTTTTTGTTAAAAATAACTAATGGAGATTTGCTTCAACATTTGAACGTAAAATAAAGGCCTAGAAAACCGAAAAAACAATATCGTAGTATGAAGGAGTTACAGTGTAGTTTTAGTCAACAAAGTAACAACAATGTGTTTTTTAATAATGTCTCCTTCACTCAATATTTATCGTAAATCTACCACTAAAAAATCCCCACAAAAGGAAGCTTCGCATAATATATACCATTGTATTGTGTTAGTATATGTTGTCGTTGAGCTACACAACAAACTACCTTTTTATGTCTAGTTGGCAGGCAGATGTCTCAACTGGGCCCTGGGTTTCTTCTGACCTCTCAGACATTAAATGAGAGATCTGCCTACTATATCTTTGGAGAAAACAAAAATGTGTTTAAATGTGCACACGTGTAAGGGAACCTGTAAAAGAGACTGTCTCAATCGTTGACCACCATGCCTCTTTTGTCGAACAGTGGTTGTCGAAGGCAGCGCCATCGTTTTCCCTGTTTACAACCAGGTTCGCGCGCTGTCACCCTTTCCTTTTAAACATAGTGCCCCATAGCGGTGCGCTGCGTGTTACAGACTTGCCATCGCGCCTTCGTAGAACCACCTTGTGTTATTCGAGTGCAAAGAGTATTCAAGTTTTGAGGGGCCCCGCTTCGTAACTAAGACTAGCACAACTTGTGGAGGCAGACGACATCAGCGGAAGGTCGAAAGTGATGGCGTCCTCTTCATTGTATGTGTGTCTACGTAGGGTGTGTGTCTGTCCGGGTGTGAGAGGTTTTCGTGTGATGTGATCGTTTGAGCAGACGTCGTTGGTCCAGCGCTTTCATGTGGCGGTCGGCTCTTTGTTGCGGCGTGCGGGCAGCGGTAGCGGTTAGCGGCACCATTCTCCAGTGTGGCCTAAACCGAAGCACCAGTGTCCTTCCTGTCAAAGGGCTAGTCGGTGGTGGTTCGCTGTTATTCCGTCAATCGACTTGTAAAAAGTTTTCCTCATTCAAGGCGACCTGTTTCGCGACGGTGATACCCAACTCGAACATGGCTGGATTCCAGATCGTCGAGCGTGGCATTGAGGGCAGTGCTTCATACCGGCAAGTGGCACTTCAGTTGTAGTGTTGTAGTGCTTTGTCATACAACAATAGATAGATCGGTGTTCAGCAAAAAAAGGTGCACTCATACGGTAAATCATTGTAGCGTATTCGAGAGCTTCCATTATTTGGAGGCCACATTGTAGGCCACAATGTCAGGGTTCTCTGAAAGCTCACTTTAATTGAACATGCCGTCATCATAGGCAAGCTCTTAGAGTTGTCAATATTGTGCCTCCCGCGTATTTAGCACAGTGCGGTGGACGGTTGGCATTGGACTTTGGATTGACACGGTTGTCTCTTTGAGACACTGCCATTCGTTGTCAACGTGTCCCTCTTTAGCTCAATTTGAAGGAATATTCGCGAATGTTTCGTGCTTTTAGAGTCTATCACTGGCTTTGATACATATTTCATGTACTTCCTTGAAGACTTGTCGATACAAATGTATTGTGTAATTATCGTCACGATAACGTGAAAAATCATAGAAAAAATCTTAAAGCTAAAGAAACGTATGTGATAATATGTTATACAGTATCCTATTACAGCTGTTTACTGCTAAGTATGCGACGGAGCCTACTCACTTTTGTATGAACTTTTACTGGAGGAAATATTCAAGCAGAATATTGCATCGCTATTTCGAGGGGCCCTTTATGCGATGCGTTTGTCACTAATACAGTTGCTTTCCCGTCGTTTGTGCTTCTCCGATTAAAGAATAGTCTTGTGTATGCTGCATGGGTTGTGTGCTTCACAACAACCGAGTTTTCCGCAAAGCGGTTCATCGCTGCAGCACGTTAACTTTATAGGTGCAATAAGCGCTCCAACTACAAACACTGACACACTTGTCTGTTATGGCAATATCTTGGCTACTATGCGTCGTAGTTGGGTAGTTACCATATTGGTGGGCATAATTCGATTTTCATAGCTGGATTACTATGACGCATACGTTTTCAAATGTATGCAAAAGCCATCTAGTGTATGTTCTATCCTACTACGGCTACGATGAGATTTGAGTTGTAGTGGACATGAATGCGTTCTCTCGCATTGGTCCTTGTTAGTTTTAAAAAAGAGGACTAAGTACGAATTACTACTACTGTTGGCCCTTGTTGGTTTTAAAGTTAGGAATATATACAAATTATAACTAACATTTGTGCTCCAATTTTAAGTTTTGTGGGCCTATGGCGTTTAACATGACATCATATTTTGATATGCATACAGATTTTTTAATAGTTTTGGATTGTGCTGAAAGCGAAAAAGCAACAAAATCCTAGTAAACATAGTATCGATGCCTAATTCGATACGCTGTAATGGTAGAAACCAATTCTGTTAACGATTTCTGTTTCACTTGACGACCGGTATCTCAGCACACAAATGCAGCGCCAATAGATGTAGTGGGTTCTCCTCGAAAAAGAGCGCGGATCGAATATCGATTATGCATTCTCAACAATAAGTTAGCCTCATATTCTTACCATATTCCATGCAGGCTCCACTCTCTTGTTAAAGAGGGGAAAAATAATAAACATTTCGATACGTCCTATTTTTTACTTGCTGGTAAAATAGTACTAGCCAGGCCGTACAAATTTATGCAGTGCCGGGCGAAAACACGTTTGGTGGTAGCGCACCTCTGTGCGATATTCGGTAGGAGCACATATGCTAATCGTTTGGTTGACTCTTTCGAGTAAACATTAGTCAAATCATGAATGTTACTATGCATACCTTTTTCGCTAAGAAATTTCTCTGTAAGTGAATTGCTGTGGTCTAGTTTTCTAATGACGGCTTTGAACAAAGAGCCATTTAATACTAAATGTTGGATCCGATCCAGTATTTCGATGACTACGTCACATAATAACTCTGAATAAATGCATGTGATATATATACTAGCGTTAAAGGAATATTTCCAGAATTTGCGAAAATATTTGCTTTGGTAAAACAGGTGAGCCAATCTGCTTAATAGAAATCTCATAGATTCGCACTCAGTGTCCACGCTTGAACAAAAGTAGTAGCATTTTACGTTAGGTATTGCCATGTAATTTTCTCCAATTCGATCTGCATTATCGACCTTCCACAACCTTAGCAAAGAAAGGTTGTTTTTTCCTCAACTATTTTAGTATGAGCTAGCTGAGATAATTGGAACTGTAGAGCATGAGCTGTGTTAAATAAAATTATCAAGTTAAATGCGGTACATATGATATAAATTACGCGCAACAATCATAGGATCAAAGAATAAAAATTACATACAAGGCAATTGAGGTTTCACATGCATATGTGTACAATAATTTATTTAAGATGCACCCACTGCGAGTTTGCAGGCGCCTAATTCTAGTTATTTAGAGAACATTCATCTTTCGCCTGTTCCATAGAAAGTTATAAAAAAGCGCAGCTTTGTAAAGCTTTTTTACAAAGAATACCTTCGTAAATAAATAACCTCTAACACATTTTTTGGTCCACCGTGCAGTGCAACCAAAATGTGAGCTGAGTGGCCCATCTCTATAAATGAAATCCACTAGTGTAACGTGATGAAGGGCCCGGCAGTGTCTGACGTTACTTCGTGCGACACGACATTATTGAACGAGAAAATGGTCAATGAAACTTACCGACAGGTACTAAGAGATAAAGTCACACGATGCTTCGTAACAAAGCTCCCGAACAGTTTGTTCAAAGCACAATCGACCTAACACCTCTAGGACACACGATTTTGGCAAGCGAAAACATGGATACCCTGACCTACAGATATCATTTAACCTATTACGCGATATCAGATACCTACGGGTGCTTAACGACGGATTCTATATACAGTAATAGATAATAACCTGCTCTACGTCACTTCCAGTGTTCTAACAGCTTGTATTAATGTTTGGCTTTATTCCAACACTAGGGTATACTATCGGGACAATAATGGCCAGGCTATTTCTCCATTCCACGACATTCCTATGTGGGCCGATCAAGCCAGTCGCATCTACAACATGGTTGTAGAAGTACCTCGTTGGACGAATGCTAAAATGGAGATTGCCACTGGGGAGCCACTCAATCCAATCAAGCAAGATGTCAAGAACGATCAACTACGGTTTGTTAAAAACTGCTTCCCTCACCACGGCTACATTTGGAACTACGGAGCCATTCCGCAGACATGGGAAGACCCAAATACCCAGGACGCCCACACGGGCTGCAAGGGCGACAACGACCCGATTGACATATGTGAGATTGGACACCGGATCGCGCAGCGGGGAGAGGTTCTCCAGGTAAGTTCAACCACATCCTACCATTGGACACTATAACGTGACACCCAAGAGAAGAGTATACTATTTACTTAATCACAGTTTAATCTTGTCGTGGCCGTGGCGTTTCATGCAAGACCACTCACGTATTTCCTAATTTTAAGTAAGGTGTTAGAAAACGAATGTTGTAGGGATTTGGGAAGGGAGGGGTTGGCCTGCAACTAACCTCAAAATATTGTAGCATAAGCACAGCGATTCAATTCTTCAATAAATTCATTTGAAACGTACAACTATTGATCAGACAGATTCTTCATATTTAATTGCATGTCAGGTAAAGGTTCTCGGCGTGCTCGCACTCATCGACGAAGGCGAAACGGACTGGAAGCTCATTGCCATCAACATCAAGGATCCCCAAGCCGCAGAGCTAAACGACATTGCCGATGTCGAGAAGGTAATGCCCGGATTTCTCAAGGCCACCGTCGAATGGTTCAGAATTTACAAGATTCCCGACGGCAAACCCGCGAACAAGTTCGCTTTTGACGGCCAGTTTAAGGATCGCGCGTTCGCCGAGTCGGTTATCGCTGAGACGCACGAACATTGGACCAAGTTAATGGCGACCGCGGATACAGGAAAGATTAATTGCTCGTCTGTAACCACCCAAAGCACTCACCAAGTTACTCTAGAAGAGGCTAATTCAATTGTCGGGTCTACACCCGAGTTTACGTCTAACCCTAACAAGGACGCAATTGTCGACAAGTGGTATTACGTTAGCGCATAGATAACGAGAAGCCACTCGGCTCATCTCCGAGTACAGAGCACTCCAGGTAACCTGCGATGATGGACAATTACAATAAGTTGACTACTAGCTATAGGCGAGTGGTATTATAGCTGAAGAGAATCATCGACAACAAAGCAGAGGTGCAATAGGGCAAAGAACATGTAACTATTCTCTAGCGTGACTTCTTTCGCACATGAGTTCGTGTTATGGTCGCCGTTCGCAGATAAGAATTGATCATTCTAGGACGATGCCTGAGGTATTGCAGCTAAATATCAGCACATTGCTCTGATGTACATCTCCTTAATGAGATAATGACGGCATTTGTTTTTACATGTCAATTTTGTTTTTCAACATTAAAGTCCTATTGTCAGAGTCGACATTATGCTCGACAATGTAACTCATACGTAAGCGAGAAATCTACCATAAATGATGCACCAAACATGTTTACAACAACAAATACTTGTCTTTCTTGCTTTAATATAGATGAAATGTCTAGCCAAGAAAATTGCTGCTCAATTTGTTCTAAGTTGGAATACTTCTACCAAATTCTAGTTAGGCGGCAGTGGGAGAAGGGCAAAACGAGCTGTTTGTAAATATGTTTCAGCGAATGCCAGGCAAGTTTCGTTGCACAGCAGAATCGATCTGTCAGCTCATAGTGAACGAATAAAAAAGCTTGTGCTTCATAGGAAGTGAGGGGTGTAGAAAAGACGATGCCGCAGCGTAGTTTTGTGTAGCATTGTGTAGCAGAATATTAACCATGAAACGCTTTGGGCTGTACATCATATGCGCCGACAACGAAAAGCCTTATTCAACAATACGTTATAGTTTCAGTATAACGCATTTGAGTTCTTAGAAAATTTGCCACCAAAGTTAAACACAAATCAGCGTTAAAAAGCAGAATTATTTTACGTTTTTTGTCAGAACTACTAAAAAAAATATAGGCCAAGAATGCATGACAAAAATGGCCACTTGAGACTAGTGAGATGTGCCCAGTGCCCCACCTATGTGAGCATCGGAAACAGCTTGCCCGCACCATGTCCACGTGGATTTTTAGTTTTACTAAATATAAAATGATCTTGCGTAGCGAGCCATATTTTCTACACTAGTCCCTTGATTCTTTTAACAAAAGTCATGCTATGAAACAGCCATCAAGTCCCTGTATAGTCTGTCGAAAAGATACGCGACATCTACTTGAGTTCATCTACCTGGTTTTTCAAAGAAAGATAAAAATCACAAAACGAACAGCCTGGAAACAAATGTTCGTTTTCTGTTAGATCTCAGCTAGAGTTAAAATCGTGCTAAATTATACCTTCAGTTAGACATTGAAGGCTCTCGATGACTAAAGAGTGTCATCCCTCTAGTGCACTGGCTAGACAGTTAAATGGTCTACTGTAATGATGCACTCGTTCAAAACACTCACTAGCTTACGCTAATAGCAAGGGATGGTGGTTAATACATCGAAGCACTACTACCCTGCTTAAACCTAATTGTTGTTCTATTTGCCAAACAGCTTAACGAACGCGAGCTGATAACGACTATGTCGTACATGTGGAGGATCAGTTTCATACTGCAATTTTTATTTATATTACAGCAATTCGAATAGTTCATTTAGACATTTGCGAGTAACTATTATGTAATGTTAATGAAAATAAATAGTTTGTAGTAACGTCGGACGTGATGATTTTGGTGACCGCGCTCATTTCCCTTCGACAAGTACAGAGCCAGAAGGCCCTTTACTGGACGAACTAGGAGGTTCCGATCCGTCGGGCCGTCCAACCGAGCCAACTCCTCCGGGGCCCTCTTGTCGGATTTGAATCCCGTGCTGCTCGCGATATGCGTTGAGCTCTTTGCCCTTGTCAACGATTTTCTTATTATACTCTTCTACGAGTTTACTGAGCTGTATGACGGAAAAAGCAAAAACCGTTCTCGTATTTAACAAATTATGCATTTAGAGAGCGAAATGATAAAATCATGCAGAAATGTGTGCAAAAATGGCCCAGCTAGTATTGGCTACCAAGGTATATCTGGTTTTAAAAAAATTCGCAATTCAATAAGAAATAGTAACTCAAACAACCAAAAAACAGTATTTTTGAGCTTGATAAAATCGCATCAAGTGGGTATTCTTTGAAGGTGAATCGTTGGTTGGATCTATCTGTTTAGGTACCCATCATTATATTTACCACTTTAGTGAAATCTAAAGCGTACTAAGCTCTCTTTGCAAATTCGACAAATTGCAAATTGCCCTCCAATGACAGATAGCGAACTAAATGTGAAACTAATCTTACCCAGAAAGTGTTTACCTAATGACCCTGATTACCTAACCTTACCTGGTCGCGGGTCTGCTGAACGGCGGGAAGGATTTCCCGAACGTTTCTCTCGACAAGCGTATCGCCCACCATTCGGAAACATCGCCGGTCGGGGTCAACTTTCTCCAATGTGCCAAGCACCATACTGCAGGCGATACGATCCGCAAAAAAACAACGGCATGCAAATTTAGTCTCTAGTAATATGTGCCACTACAAATTGGCAGATGAGGAAATCCTCTATAGGATTCCAAATTAGCAAAGAGCTTATAGAGCATTTTTACTTCAGTACTGTTTTCCGCTTTATTTATTGTTAATTGCGGTAATTTTAAGGTTATATTTACAAACAACTAAAAAAATCCCGCCGGTGAAAAATCTGTGATCTTACATGATATCCAACTTCCAAAATGTATAAAGTAGTAGAACCAAAATTATTCGTAAATTGATTTATCTTATTCGCCGTAAGGTGTTTTCAAAACAGAGACAGATTTTCAAACTTTCTTAAAAATGTAATTGAAATATGAACTTATTGTAAAAGTGTAAAGTATTGTATTGTAGTGTATTGTAAAAGTATTTGGACAGAGGAATAATAATCACTAATACGGAGATAAATTATTTTGGGAGCAATCTCTAGACAAATAGAAAGATTTAAGGCTCTTCTATCGAGCAAATTAGGGTTCAAATTACATTAAAATTTAGAGACAAAGTACAAACATTGCCTTGTGGACAAGTTGCCAAGCCCGGAATCGGCATTTGTTTCCACCGATGTAAATTACACTTGACTAAAGAATAACGAATTTACAAGAGGAAATCGTGATTTATTTCAGTCTTCGTTTTTTAGATTCTTTATTGAGCTTAATTCTACAAAGGTTTGTTGGCTGCAAAATTTCACTGATACAACTACCCGTACAGTGACCATAGAGGGCAGTTTAGTAAATGATCGTACAATTTACACGAAATATTATTTTCTGCTTTTGCACAACTTATTACCCTCAGATTAAACACTAGCCGTTTTTTTCAGTACTTACTTGTTATCACTTAGGTCTTGCTCGAATTCGAACAACTTCACCGTCAAATTTCGTTGTTCATTACGAAGCGCTTGGAAGCCTTCGAAGATTCGCTCCTGTGTCATCTTCACAGACTTATCCCCAGTGTTCGCCATCTATTCTCCCGCAACGACGGTTATAAAGAGACGAATATCCAAATTATTGTATTCTTACGCCGAACACAAAGCACGGCACGTCTGACGCTACTCCCGTGTCTGCTTCTACCAACCAGCAACAACAACGAGCCATTAGCCTCAATAGTCTCCTCAGCAGGCCGGTCGTGCAATATTTACATGCCGGGTCAGAATCTATCACTTGAGAGGAATTGACAATTTGTGCTTGTCATTTTTCTATGTGTGGCCTGGGTTTATACGACGAGTCTAGGCGGTAGCATGTTGTTACGGCGTGCTTGTCATCTGAGCCGACACGTTACGATGTTGTTCAATAAATTTTTCGCCGAACGTTTTCCTCCTCTCCGCACGATCGAGGTAGATTTCAACGTGGGCGTGCGACTCGTTCCGTTGGCAAACCACGTCACCCCGGGTTTAGTCACCATAATAGATGAACAACCGGCGTATAACTGCGACGGCAGACGATTAGCAGTGAACCAAACTTCAGTTCGGGTTAAGCTTACCTATTGACTTGATAGTGTTTACATACGACAGTGTGTAAGAGGACAGCAATACTGAACGCGTTGACAATCCTTGGAGAAGACGGAAGTGAAATGTCGTCGAATTCGGCCTCCAAGAGCAGGAAGCTCACGCGAGAGGATGAACTTCTCCAGCAGTTCTCCAATAATGTGACGAGCAAAAACTCAGCGCTCTTCTATGGCAATGCAATCATTGTCTCTGTTCTGCCTATATGTAAGTGGTCGTCTATATATTGTTAACTGTTTTGATACGGCACGTTTAAGTTAGAACTAGGCGGGGGATAATCCAGATTCAAGCATTACAACGATTCGCCATTACGGGAACCGTAAAAACCTATAATATAAACATATGTCAATAAAGATTTGATATATCTGCTTCTATGTGTGCTTTCTGAAAGTCCAGACATATATCTTAGATACCGACGTTAATAGAGCTGACACTCTGTGTGTAAGGCTGTATTGTCACCCCACCCCATGTTTCATTATTTATTCACCTTCCATCATTTACTTCATTTTGGTCTGCACTGTTCGTGCCTTGTGCGCGAACGTACATGCTTGTGTTAGAATTTAAGCATAAAGTTCTGGTACATACGATTTTTTCATTTGCCGCGTCATTTCAGGGCTGTACTGGCGTATCCAACAGTTGGATTTACTGCCGAACGCCATACTGTACTGCGCAGTTACAGCGCTAGCCACGTACCTAATGGCCATGGCCTACGGGAAGGTGCAGCTTGTTAAGAAGCACAAACTGGCGCAAAAAAGGGAACAGGCTATTAACCGCGAAGTGGCACAGGAAATTGGCGATAAAAAAGTAAATAACCCAATGCTTTCTCTCACGGCACTCGCGTATCAGATATTTGGACTCAGAGACGAGACTCTAAAGTGAATTCTTCTTTTCATTTTTGCCTTTCATGCTTGACCAGAAGACCTTCGATTTTTGTGACGACTTTTACTTCGTTGCCGTTTTGTTAATTCCTTCGTCTTTCGGTCGATGCAATCCCAGATAGCTGGATTTCACGACCTTAAAACATTATTCGTGAATGCATACATAAACACTTGCTTTCCTGCTTTACAGGTGTCCCGAGACGAGCGCGATGAACGAGTTCTGTGCAAGAAAAATGAAGTAGCCCAGTACGAAGCGACCAACTTTTCGATCTTCTACAACAACGCACTCTTTCTTAGTCTCGTTGTCTTCTTTGGTTTCTATCTGTTTCGCACATATGCGCCCGGCTTCAATTATATCGTCTCGGTAGCTGGATCTTCAGCAATCGTTGCGTTCTTATCTACTGGCAACAAGTAGAAGCAGCAGTCTCTTTTATTCGTCCTAATCTAAGCTGTGTGCGTGCGTTTTATATTGCCGCCGTTGACGGACTCGGCCTGTGTGCCTGGTATCGAATGTTTTTGGGAAATAGTTGTCGATAGCTGGCTTGGAAAACTCCTTAGACTATATTCTTTGTTTCATCGTTATGTCGATACGGTTTTTCTTGAATGCTAATCAGAATAAACGCGGAGAAGATCGCAAAATCATAAGATTTGGTTAAACAAAGAACTACCAATGACAAAAGTAATCAACAAACAAATAGCAACCTCCTTTGAGGACTCACGCGCTTTGTCAATACGGTATAGGTTAAATGCGGTAGGCGGTGCATGTCTGATGTCCGAAATGCGAATGCGTTGTTCATCTAGTGAAACATTATGTGTGTAGGGTACTGATATCCATATGACATGTATAATGAGCGGAACTTGTGAATGTGTCCAACAGAACGCAATCACTATTTTCAACAACGATAGGTAGGTTGAATATAAAACAAAAGGAAGATGGTATTTTAAGTGTAGCTGGAGTCTGTTCCGAAACAAAACAATAACGAATCGAGTAGAGCACCATGACATATAATATCTATACATGATTTGGTAGCGCCTATGCCGAATATCATCAATAGGTCGAGCAGTTTTCGCGCTGGTTAGCTTAATAATGAAATGTGGGCAACAGGAAAATTTTCACACGAATAATAAAGGAAGAGTGCGTACTTCTGGGAGACTTCTAATATAATCTTATACTGCAAAAATATGGTGGGGCAGGAAATAAAAGAGAGAGAGCTGTACGCCAGTGTATTAATATATCGTTTGTAAATAAAGGGCGATCAGTTTGGGACGAATAACGAAGGCAAATTGCAACCATGCGTGTAGTTCTTGAGTGATCTTAGCTGGCAACAATATTTTAGCATCCTACTGACTATGATAAATGCTACTCAAACTATATAGCATCGACTGCACTAATCGAGACTATTTTTGATTAATAATTCTCAATTTTTATTCATTTTCGCTTCAAGTGTTCTAATCTTAATTTCGTCTCACATCTCATCTTCGTCATTATAGCTATAGTGCATCGCTATCGCTGTTGATGCAGCTGTTGCAACATGACATCCGTCACGTTTTGCAAATCGTCTGTGCACAACAATTCCGGCTGTCTCATCGGCGAGGGTGTTCTCGACGAAAAGGACAATAATTTGGTTCCAATGGAATAACCAACGCCAACAGCCAATATTGTCCCGTGTTCCCTTCACCAGTGGTTTACTTGCGTCTTTCCTTTGTTCTAGGTCGCACTTGATTGCGTAGGAAGGTTAGAGGACGTCGTCACGTTCCCTAATTAGAAGCACTCATAAATGGAATTTCTCATTGGAACAATGGCATGATATTCAACATCGCGAATGCGCATTATCATGAATTAATGGCTACGTTCTCATCGTCAGCATTATTTGTATCAGTATCATTTTGTAACCTAGCTTGACTTCAAGCACTAGTTTTATTGTTATCTAGGGCGTATTTAGTCATCTGCTTAGATTATAATAAGAAAAACATCACCCATGAAAATATACTCGTATCTATAATCTCGTACATAAGTAATTCAATAGTAATATCCAGACCTCTTGAACGCACCGTAATCCATAATAGTAAGAAACATGCTACTTGTCCTTCTTTCTTGTAACTCCTCAATAAAGTACACAACAGGACTCATGAAATATGTTAAAAACAAACAAACCAACATCGTGGTGAAATTACAAAAAGTAAAAAAAAAAGTATAATCACTAATATGATTCCTGTAATGGTTTCGATACCTTCACGTTTTTTTTCGATCAATATATCTTTTCTTTATTGGTGGAAGAAAAATATGGGTAACATTCGCATGTTATTTACGCCAAGTTTCGCGTTTTGTAGAACAAGATTAGAAATCTATTAAAATAAAATCATCATAGGTCTACAAGTCCTGCTGAGTCAACTTGCTATATGTGTTTACTTTCTCTAGCTTATGTTCTCTCTGATCATTTCTTCAGACTACTTATATATAACATCTTCGGAATACGTTTTTTGATATAGCCATTCCTATTAAATCCGTCACTCGATGTCCTCAGTAAGATGATTCACTGTCAGGAACGTGTATTCGCAGAGCACAAAACTTTCATTATTACCGAGCCAGTCTTCAGCGCCGAACTCACTTTTCGGTCTTGACGGCCTGTTTTGGAAGGTGTTTCAAGGGGCTAAAAGCAAAAGTACAACCATTGTAGAACAGATAATTTAGCCCCTTGAAGGTTCTAAAAAACCGTTTTTTTTATGAATGGTATCAATTCCTCAATAGCTACCACCAAACTATTGCGTAACCATCCGCTTTCTGTTTATCAAAGCAGCTTACATGAGCACAAAGACACTGCATACACACACAAGCGCATCTCTCTTTTCCTTACCACCCCAGACACTCTGCCAAGATATTCTGTCCGACAGAGACACTCGTGTCGCTGTCGTGATCATCGCCACTGCTAATATCATTATTTCTATTTGTAGGACGGTGTACTAGTCGGAAAGCGGGCTCCTATTGCGTTGTCACATCAATCTGTGACAATGCGATACGACAGGGACATGATAACCACCGTTAATCTTACGTGTGCATTGTAGAGGACTTCAACAAAAAACCAGTTTAGTCATTTCTCAGAACCGAAGTTACTCCCTTCGTTAGCGCATACATCGGCTTTTCCGTTTCGGTTCTGTGTAGGTCACGGATTGTTTTTACATTTCGCTATGCCTCTTTCTCTTTCGTTCCCTTTATTTCTCTACATTTCCCCGTCTTGGCTTAGTTCACCTCCCTTGCGCCATTCTGTATCTTCTGCTCACCCTTCTATTTTTTGTCAGTGCCCCAGTCGGTGCTGCCCCAGTCTCCCCAATCTCCTTCATCTTCCTGAACCTTTTCCACCGTCTTTGATCCAGTACAACCTTTTTGCGCGTGCAACGAAAATTGTTGTTGTTTTGCACTGGCGTTGTTCGAGTCGTTGCTGTCTGACATGGGCTCATTTTGATAGGACGAACTTCCCCAGCCAGCTGCTGCACTTTTACTCTTCGGCATTATAGCCTCCCGGTCCCAGAGGGCATGACTATCACCAATCACCGAATCATCTCGGAACGCGCGTGGGTCATCGCTTCCAGCGATCTGCTCGAAGCCAGCTTTTTGCGCCAGCGTTGAAGTAAGATCGTGCATCGAACGTCTGGTCACATCGGCAACGCGGGTCACCTGATTCGTCAATGTATCGACGAGCGTGCCATCCTTGACACGCTGCTGTACGACTTCCGATGCCTCGAGCACCTTCATCATGCAGTGAAAAGAACACCAGGAACAAAGATAATGTTAATAGAAAGCGTTCAAAAATAAGAACAGCACCAAAAATAATAAACGCAGCAAAGCAGACTAAGAATAACAAACGGGTACAAATTCTCGAATATATAAGAAAATACATACGCTTCTTTATAAATGATTTTAGGTCTATCAATAACATTTTGGCAGTTCTATTTCGTACGAGGCCACTTGATAGACAAGTTCACTTGTCTATCAACCTAGTCACATCGAGAATATGGATCCCATTGATTGCACGTTCATATAGAAAGAGTCTCTTATTAAGCAAATTTCTTAAAAAAAAGAATGTTACGAGCATACCTATTTTTTTCCTGCATTATAAGTATTGCATTGATAATTGTACAGATACAATCCTTTAAAATAAGCTGCTTGAATAACACATACTTTTGTCGCAGCGGCTCCTCCGACCTTAATAGCCATTGAACTGAAGGAAGACCAGACCGAGCCAAGAAGCTCCGTAGCCTGCTCGGCGGGTGTCTGTGGCGACGTGACGTTTGAAGGTGAATATGCTTGATTGCCAAATCCTGCATAACGTCCACCCTGTGATGGGGGTAGATTGTCAGGTCGAGTCGCATTCTCTGCTTGAACTCGTGAAAAGAATGAATCTTTCTGTCGAGAAATCTCCTCGGCTGATATTGACTGATATGCTGGAGCATATTCCAAACCGAAACATACAAAAAAGGAGTTAATTCATATAGGACAAGCAGTTAATTATTCAATTACTGCCTACGTACATATAAAATCAAGACGATTACATCAAGAACAAGCCGAAAGTTGCTCTAGCCTCGTGCATACCTTTTTGTATTATTTGATATATTTTTCAAAATAACCATGTTACGTCAAGGAACTATACTACAGTAGTGCCCGAATGGCGTCGACTTGTACCAGTTTAGTAGTACACGTATATATTACCCGCTACCAGTGTCTCTAAAACACTTCCCCAAGGTATATGATTAGAGAGCTTCAAAGCATGCGTAATATTTGGCGCTATCCATTAGGACCACAGGACCCCAGCTAGACCCTAAGTTTGTTTCTAAGCGCTTGTTTATATATACACCTGTCTTTGTTACTTGGGACCAACGGACGGTCGATAGCTGACGGGCTATTGCCGGTATCTGTAAAGTTTTAAGATGTTTTGCAAGGTCCAACCGAGCAAAGATTATTTCTCCTCCTATTTCCTGGGTCCAACTGTTTCGCGATTTGCTCTGCATGGTCTCGATCAAGTCTCTATAAAAATTCAACCACTGTGTATACCTTAGGCGCTCGTTCTTGTTAGAAGATCGGCTCAAACGTCCCATGAAAAGACTCATTCTGCGGTAGGTGGAGCTGCTGAAATTTATCACTAGTATGATATCCGGAATTCTGCGTTGATCCTCGACCTCTGATCCCCCTGGTCTCACCTCCTCCATTTGAGGTCCAGTTTTGTCCTCCACCCGAAATTTGGCTTTTTCCGGCCGTTGCGCTTGGCTGAGACTTGCGTGGAATCGCGTGGTTTTGGTAGATTCTTGCGGACGACGTTTCCAAACTCCATTCCTCGCCTTTAGCTTCCGTAGATATCTTGTCACGTAGAAGAGCGGCCGCTTTTGTGTTGTACCTACACAATGATAGACAAAAAATGTTTGATTAAATTGCCATCTCTAGTAAACTGATTATATATACATATATAAACATAATTGGAGTCTGCCAGACTGATTTAAAAATGCATTATCTAGCGGAATATCGTGGACAGCATATCACTTTCTCAAAATTAATTACCATTTTAGCACTAACTATTGAATAGTAGCTTTGCCTTTTGACCTATCTATGAAAAACTAAGGCTTAGAAGAAAAGATGCCGTGTACTATGGGATAGCCAAAAAAAAGTGCCATCGGAAGTAGAGAGGGACCTACAACATCTAAACAAGAAAGAGCCTATACTTTCTTCTTCTTAGTTTTTGGATATAAACATGACAACTAAATCTAGCGGTGTTTATAGAATTCGTTAAAACACTAGCGCTGCTATTCGACAGTCATGTGCCTACCTTTCCCATATATCCATATCCCAACTCCAGTCGTTTTGTTCCTCTAAAAACTCTTTTGCTTTGGAATTGCCTCCGACATGCATCTTCTCCAGTTCTTGATCCTTCCATTTGTCCATCGTGATAGAGCGTATAAAACTCAAATGAGTGCCCAAGCCCCTGAGCAGAACAGTGCAAACGTTGTAAATGAACCTAGTGTATGTGTGAAAATATTGCGCACGCACGCCTTCATACAGTAAAACGTTTAGGTGAGTAATATAGCCCACCAACGCTATATATACGTAAAATTAACTGATTTTATGTGTTAGGAGTTATACCATAAATCGTAGACAACCGAATTTTACTAGCTTCAATGTTTGCCCGTCGTTCTGTTTGCAACGTCAGAAACAACTTTCTTACGCAAGTGTCATTGTGTTCTATAACCGACGAAGCAGCAAGAGAATTACGAAACCGAGAAAACCTTATGTATCAAACGACAGATAAAAATTCTCAAGTGGTTTGTATTGAAGCATATAGACTCTTATCGTATTTGTTTTGAATCAGCTCTTACAGAATCAGTATACACAACGCGTTTTTATTACAAGCGATCCTGAAAGTACCGCATATGGCGAAGTAGATAGCACATCTATGTCATAGGACGTAAATAATAATAGTAATGAGAATAATACAGCATCATAGCCGTAACAATAAAACTCTAATCTATATTAAGTTTTTCGTAATCACTGGAAAAAATGCAAATATTTTGATGCAAACTGATACGAACCTGTGCCGACCGGAACACTCGAGGCAGACCCATATTCCGTAAGTAACTGACGCCCATTGAGGGTTATGAGCCCCACATTCGAAGCATTTGTTATTCCCATATTGTGGCTGGAGCTTCATTAAACAACGTTTCGTACGCGGGGACGCCATCTATACATCAATAAAAAGAAAAGTAACAGCAGCGGAGAAGGCAAAAAAGATTTAAAATAACAAAGTTTATTGAGAAAGAACATGTGCTATATAGTTAGACTGTCGTAAAGTTTAGTCAACCTACCTACCAAACCTACTAAATAAAAATGCTCAGCACCATCGACAGATATATATATATGCCAACGTTATTAACACAGAGACATATTAGACAATGTTAGAGAATGTTAGAAAAAACATTTTGGATATGGCTCCTCAAATTTTCTGTCCGCCAAGGAAATTGAAATTTTTACATGACGATCATCGCACTTAAATGTTCCGTTTTTACTGTTAACTGGATGAATATAGTTTTGTTTAATCTTTAATCAAGAAGGTCCTGCTTGTTCAGTACTATTTATAATAGATATATATCTGCACTAGTTTACCTATACTAGAGAATTCGATATTTTCGTAGGACAATATCAACACAAAAAACAAGAACTATATTTGCATCAATTAAACGTGATGTAGGATTGAGGGGTATTTGGAACGGTCTAGAAAGTCATCTTGCTTATCATAATGTTCAATGACTAGTTGAACTGATCACGTTGCTTTTAACGTAATTATCTTCATGGAAATAGTTTCTAAGCCGCTGTCGCTATTCTATTGAAAATCTAGTTTAGCTAACTAGTTATCATCAAAAGAAATCGAGGAAAATCCTTATAGAAAGGCGATTTCTTCCACAACTGCCTTCCACTTTCCTGGCTAACATACGGTTTGCGACTACGTGGCTATTGATTCAGTCTATACCTTCCTGCCTTGTTTTTACAGTGAAGTTCACCAAATCCAGCTGATACCAATGGATGTGGTACCACTCTTCGAACTAGTCATGTATTTGTGGAAAAATATTAGATGGATGCAAATCAGACATCTAACGGGAATTTGTACAGACTGATTTGAGTGGAGCAAAATCGAACAGACAGAGGTTCGCCCGCCAGTCCAACATTGCCCTCCGCCACTACGATTACAATCCAACAACCCTCAATAATGACCCGATTGTTCTGCCACACGCCTCCTGTGTGCTTCTCTATAAGAAGCGCCTTTGGGTCGCTCATTCACGTTTGTACGTGACTTTCGGAGCATTACTTATGGATGTGACTTAGCGAGGCGACTTAATCAAATAGATTGTTAAAGAGTAACCAACCCTGATGCGAGCCAATCCAACTCTACTTCTCTTCATGACAGCCAGCAGCTGCCAGCGGGAACTTCCAGTTATAAATAAGTGATTCGCGCGTGGAGCCCTGCCTAATTTTTATGCGAAACAAATTCTCAGGTTCAATTAAAATATAACGAGTTTTAAGCAAACATATCGAGAAACTGGATGTCGCATAATCCGTTAAGCTAATTAGTCATTACTCCCAGGACCCGGCACATGGCATAGACATAGATCTACTCTGTACTTATTAAAAAACCGCGACTCAAAGATGAAGGTTGAGTGGGCAAATTTGAAGTAATATCGAATTAGCTTAAAACTATGACTCAAGTCATATTATCGTACAAGTAAGCATCAGTGCATGCTTCCTGCAAATGTGTATACTTAATGCCAACCTGGTACATAAATGTTAATTAGAGTGCATGATACATATCCTTCTGGGAGAGAAAAATTAGTGTTACCTTTTTCGCAAAACGTAAGCACCATGACATCGATCAGAACTTTGATACTTCAACAGATGGTAGAATTTCCATAACACAGGGAGGCAGTTGGGAGATACGACGAGAGCTCAACACTAGTAGTGACGAGTATATTTCCTAATTTTTCGCTTGAAGTTCACCGGTAAGAAACTTTTAACAAATCGGATAGGGAGAGAAACGTGTGGATCAATGATAGCCGGTGCGCTAGTTTGTACAAAAAGCCAGAGAGTCTGTAACCATTCGCATAGGCTCCTGCCATGTCATTGCTTAAAAACCAACTGAACTACCGGTCCAATCATAAAATACATGAAACGTGAGGTGTTTATTAGCTGGCGATAGCCGTAGCACGCACAGGAGATTAAATAAAGGAAGTTAAATTAGTTACCCAGTAACTACGTATGAGAGCGAAAGTGAGAGTGCATGGAAAGGAGGTCGTACAGAAAAGAAAGGTTGAATGTTCAAGGGAAATCGTCGCAAAAATGCCGGCGTAGGACAAAAT
>MNPL01002460.1:0-10575 GCA_002081605.1 Tropilaelaps mercedesae
ATATATATATATATATATATATATATATATATCATGTAGCTAAAATTTAATTCGCTTGTGGCGCGTTTGCACGTTGTGAGCGGCCATGTCTTTTTGCGTACAATCTGCCCATAAGCTGCGGTTTATGGGGCCGATAATTATGACGCTATTTTTCTACTTGCCAGCTGCTAATTATCGGGCCCTCTCGACATTGATCTCCATGTAAAGGCTAACAAGGTCCGTATTCGCGAAGTAGACAAATGCGATCAAGTTATTATTTCCCCTTGTAGACGGGTCGTAGCGATGCCTAATTGGTGTGAAAGAATTCATGTCTGTATAACAGCTGTTCCATTTTACTCCAGCTAAGGAAACACGCATGTGGGCAACAAGGTCGGAGGACGGTGACGCGTGCCAATTGCGAAGGATTAGGCAGTATCGTATTTGCCGCTATCCCAGGGCAGGCCAAATTACCGACAAGCCGGAAGAAATTCGTCAACTGTGTGCGGGAGAAAATTGGCGTATTGTTTAGCTTGGGACGACAAAATAACATGAAGGAACAATGATGCCAAGGGCGTAGTATGTGTGGAAGTCAATTTAATAAGAAAAGCAAGCCATACTTTCAACAGATATAGCCCCAGTTGATATACGCTGGCTTCGCATTGCTTGCACACGACTGCAGTTTACCAATCATTAATTTCGGAAGATTCTCAACCCATTACGAAATTTCACAGTCTATTAAGGCTTTGTCAAGAGCAGCTCGACTCAATATAACAAAAATGACTTGGAGCAAGCCTGAAGTCATCTACATTTCGGGATACATCATTAGTCGATAATCACTCGTTTTCCCGCATCACACACTCGATATTGCACTAACAGTGCCGAATGGAAAAAGCTGTGTTTCGAAGCCATGATCATGGTTTTTAGAATCAACGCGACTCCAAGCTAAACTATTACCTTTACGGAAATAAGGTCATCAGTGTTGGTCCAGACGTAATCAACTTGCTCAAAGTACCTCCATATGATTATGTTGCCTCCTTGAAAAGTCATTATAACTCTACGGCTAATTTGCCCAATGGAATTCTTGTGGAGTTTTCATATTCATTCCTAAATAAGAAAGCACCTGAAATCCGAATATTTTCAGTGTGGATACAGCAAGTTCAGCTGTTTCTAGGATTAGGCCTTCCCTAAGGCATAAACGAGTCATACGATTCTACAGAATGTGGATTTCAATATGAGCATAGTATTACACTACTACATACGTGTGCCTATAAACTGGAAATAAAGTTTGAAGTTTCTATCTGAAAACAGAAAACCTTACCGAGTCCTCGATTTGTTTGGCAAATTGTTCATAAGCTCTGTGATCCGTAAATCCCACCGTAAAGTTGTGGAAATCAACAACAACCACTTCGCTTTTGAAGATTTTTAGAAAATCCAGGATATCCCGCAGGGCATCTTCCATTCTATGGCCGGTGCGAAGACAATTATGATAGATCCAAAATCGGAAACCATTATCTGTCGATGAGGCAAGGTGCGACCATTCAATGGACATGAAGCTATTCGAGAACATATTCAATTCAATTATCATAGATGTAATTGCTGTATGCATATTAATAAGACTGTATGACGAACAGCGGTTAGCTTGATTCCCCTCATTATACGTTATCCAGACAATGTCATTCGGCTGTTACCTTTCTCGAAGGCGGTAGGCCGCAGGTAGAACAACTGAATTTCGTAGAGAACCTGTGTAAATATTGTCTCTTCTTGGCAGTCCCGATATAAATTGATCATCGGTATAGTTAATACTGCTTTATGTCGACAATGCATATTCGTCAAACATCTGTTTGTTTTCTTGTCGGGGTAAGGATTTGTGCATACGAAACAAATTCTCCTCTAATCTGTATGACTAAGTCGAATAAGCACTCATTTATCAGTGATTGCAGTACCATTAACAAAAAAATGTAGCATTAAAATAGTGCAGCCTCGGCAGCAGAAGGAGAAGCGTGATCGATAACAGAAGCTAAACAACGAAGTTATATGTGGACGTGGAGCCATAACAAGCAAAGGCTAGACTTTGCGCCAGACAAAGAAAAAGAGGGGTCCTTGATAAGCCACAAAATTTACACTGAAAAAATAGTTCGGTTCAGTATGATGATAAGGAATGGGTAAGTTCACAGTTTAGTAAGCGGGAATGTGTACTTCGCCGTAGAATTATATGTATGTAATTAGGCTCAGCCGAAATCGTCACCATTGACTTCGAAGACCATCCGAGCGATAAATCACTGGATGAATCGCTCAGTGAAAATAGACCAGCTTTCCTTTATATATCACTAGAAGAATTCCGGTTTCGGTCTATAAATAACCTACTGCCGGAGAATATAGGCCAGTGGGTGCTCGAACCGAATCCCGATTACGATAACGTGCAGTAATGTGCTCCTACAGCTGACAGAAGGTGGGATATTATATCATTCGTCTTATTGTACACATCCGCCCGGGCGACCTCTATATCATATGAATAACGTTGTCTTGTCTTTCTGTGCAGATGCCATGAAGACTGAATGTAAGGTACTAAAAAGAAGAAATAGCTAACCAAAAAACGCTAAATAGTATCAAAGATTGCAATCGTTTGTAGCATTTAATATATTGCGGGCAAAACGGGTAACCTTAATAGAAAATGAGTTTTCCTGAGAGTTATGAAAAAGACGTTCATGCGCCTAATGCTGAATCGTATTGTTCCTATGCAGGGTATATTATCCTTTCTTATGGGAGTTTTAGTGAACCACACTGCCTCTTTCGCTTCGTAACCTGTATAAGTGTTTTTTCTTTTTGGCCCGATAATTGACATCTGTTACAATAATTCGGAATGGTTCCACTGTTTTTATTGCATGCGATCACAAAATATGAATTGCACATATCACATACACTAATGTGAGTTCAGTAGCCGAATTACTCGTCCGTGCTAAGATCAGCGCACAAGACAATTTAGTATGCGAGTTTACATATATAAGAAAAAAGAGCAGATGAACGCTCGATTCCGGCAAGGCCCGAGTCTGCAATGCAATGCATTAAAATGACGATAAATGGTGCTTCTAAAAAGCGTTCGAAAAGCGTACGTACCTGGTCTGGCTTGAGACCGTGGATGAGAATCTCGATTTGACGATCTGAGGGTTTCGATGGTTCACGCCCACACGCTGAGATCATTTCACAAAGGAGCACATTATTCATCTCTAGAACAGACGTGACAAAACGGCGGTTGTCAGAAAGATATACACAAGGCGTTGTTGTCTACTTTTTTGTTTTCAGCTAATTAATTGAGATCCGTCGTCTAATTAATTAAGTAGAAGGGTTCGACGCTAAGCACTATGGATGGCAAGACGAATCGATATCCCTGCGAAGAAGCCCTTGGCGTGCTCTAAATGCGCCATCAATGTCAATATCCGGCGTCGTTTTATTACAGATAATTCTTCAAGGTTCTTAACACGATGAAAAAAGATGTTGACGATAAAGCGGGATAGATAATGCCACAAAAATGGTCGTTCACTTCTTTTAGGTTGAATAAGGAGCCAGAGCAGTAACAGCCACTCAAGACATCTCCCTTTTTTCGAGAATACATGGTCGTATGCAAGAAAAGTGTAGGATATTTGCCTCGACGCATTATTCATCAAGCCCGTTATCGCACTTAGATTCTGGACTATGGCACGTAGTACGTAGTGATGTGTGCTGTTATATACTGGTACGTAATACGGAGTGTGTGTTGCCTATGAGCCACCTTCACAACTCAACAGGTGCCATTTACGCTGCGGTAGTAACCTGCATAAGACAGAAATACGGAAACGGACAGCTTTCACGCGCACATGTGTATAAGGGCTCGAGTACGTTTAGGCTAGTTCATTTATAGGGATTTACTATTGTCCTGTCGAAGAATGCAGGCAGGCTAATCCGAGATAATAATTAAGTAAACTTCTTTGGCTGAAGTAAGCATCTTGTTCAAGCCATAGTGAATCACGCGGTCCGCTTCGCAACGACGAAATAGTTGAACAATACCCAGACCTGTTTGCTGCACTCCACAACTTCAATGTGTACGAAAGCTGTAGGAAAACTGGATAACAGAAACGAACACACATTTGTTCTGCGGCAAAGGCATTCTCGCCGACAAGGAGTGAAATATTCTATATCTTTTTATAGAAGAGCTTTTCTGCTCTTCTTTCTCTAGGGTAGAATTCTGTAGCTCAACATAGTCCACAGCGGAAAATGCATTTGATGACAGCCGATTCAGGCTACTCGTGTTAGAGGCTACCGTTAACAGTATGACAAGAGTTGCTATAAATTTTTTACGCAGGCAGCCAATTTCAGAATGAGGCGCTTGAACGGTCCTACATGATCGTAGTAATGGCCCTAGAGTCATTAGAAGAACGTAGAAACCCGTGAATTGCAGAATTTTTTATTATCATCGTTGCAGAAAGAAGAGGAAATGCTTCGGAGCAGAAGAGCTTCGGGACGAGGATCCCTAGTGATGCAGGCACAAAATAATCAGTTTCATGATATATTTACCAAAGCGTAATATGCGCAGTACCATATGGACTACAGGTAACGGCGATTAGTCGAAGTACCAGACAGATGCCGAGGTTCAAGAAAAAAGAAGGGGTGACGATAACGCCTCCATGGCAACATCAATGATCTTTACTCCTTGAAAACGCATAGCAGTTTTTGCATTACTTCGTAAGCCGGACCCCATATAAATGTAATGTGCACCGGCGGGGATCGAACCCGTGAAGCTACGTGTCTCCTCCAGTCGCAAGGTGCATACGAATGCACCAATCCACCGAGCTCGACACTACGGAGAATATCTAGCGGAAGGTATGTCAACGGTCGAAGGAGTCGAAGGATACCTACAGGCACGCCCACGGTCTCGACCTATTCGCTAAACACATGGCGGCGGTAGAAGCTAGACTACTTTGTCGAAGCAATTGATTCCACGACTACAATCGAAACCACAGGGAGAAAACGAGGAAATTTTCAGGACTAGCGGCCTTAATTGTCAGCGGGCTCTCGCAGAGGAAACAATTATACGGCCATGTGAATGGCTGAAAGTTTGTTTCAACCACCGGCAGCTTTCTGTATCTACAATGCGCATGCGGCTCCCATTGCTGGCGTTGTGACGTTGGCCAACGAGCGATGTTTAGCCTAAGTAGTATATCCTTAAACAGCTTTTGCCGACGCTAAGGGTTTTCCATTTACGATTCTCTATCTCGCGTCACAGTAACGTATTCCCTCAATTATTTTCTCAGATGGGACAACTTAGCTTTGCGTTTTCTGTACTTGCCTTCGTGTAGATCTGCGCTCTCATTATTTCAATATGGTTTATGTCCGTTTCACAATCGGCGGCCTGTCTCTGCTCATTTGTGACCACGTTTGTTTAGTTCGCCAAAGTGTCGCTCCACGACGTTCGTAGATTTTTACGCGAACAACAGGATTAGGTTGTACGTACTCGGTCTGTCATGTGGAACGCCAAATCTCTGTGGCCGACTCGTAAGCCATGCTAGTCTGGCGACAATTTAGAATCATATTCGGTTGAATCAAGTGGAGTTCATTTACATTAGGTAAAACTGCTCAGTAGGGTCACCGTTCTATCAAATCAGCGCGGTCGTGCTTAGTAATGATCGTCTTGTTATCAGTAAAAGTGCAAAAATTGTGCGTATCACTATTTCTGCCGAAATCAATCAAAGGCGTGATAAAGCATTTTTCGAGCTACAAATACAAGGGTGCACTCTCGGCCGTATTCAAAGTTAGAACACAAACTGCCGTTTACGCTTACGGCTAACCGACAAGGGTACTGTCGACAAACAGGTCGAACACCGACGCCCTCAGGTATTTGTCACTTGATTTGCACTAGTACGTATTACAGCACCTTGATGCACATAAGGCGTGCGCTTCATTCATTGCTGTTATTCGTTCGTTGACCGCTTTTCTTGACTTGCTGATTCTTGGGTTGTACTTGATACATTTACTTCCTCGGCTCTTATTGTAAACGAATGGCAGCAATGGTGACTATCGTTGCCATCGACAGCTGTAGTGTCTATTTGTTGTCTAATGAGTACCACAGTTATCGCAGTCATTTTCACCGTAAAGCATTAGACGTTTCTCCCGCCTTGCTTCACATAGCCTATCCAATACACGGCAGTTCTATGGCACCACGACGTAATATATTCTGCCAATTTGTGTCTATTGCTTGTCGTTACATAGCAAATCTCAGTTTCGATGAGCAAAGTTGCGCGACTTTCTCTTTAACTATTTCCCCTCGATTGTTTTTTAGTTCTTCTAAAACTTTTCTATTCTCACTTTTCAAATGAAAAGTGATATGTTGATTGTCTGGAATCGTTGCAACGTCATGCACGTCATGGTGGGGGTCGATTTTGATACTCACAGAAAAACATCCTAGAAGTATTTCAATGCTTCTTTGCCTGCAAACCACCCGTAGAGTTATAGATAATATCTAATTGTTGCCAGTGCAACAAAAACATTTTTGTTGGTAAAAGGAATTGAGCTAACACAATTGTTTCGAGTGTTATCATCTGTTTCGTATTACCACAAATCGATAAGCGGCAGAGGGGAGTGAAAAAGTAAACAACCGAACGTTTCGAACCAGATGCCCCTATCCATTGAATCCACACTAGCATGGCATCGAAGCCACTTCAAGCAACCGGACAACGTCGAACGGCAATGGACCTTTGCGGGGCGCATGTTTAGTCTTTGAACGCATTGTCCAGAAAAGCGAGCAAGTCGGGTGTCTTTAGAGCTCTTGCGAATGTTTACGAGAATCGGTGGAGTGAGGCGTGCATCGTGCTTTGCGGCACGGTAGACTCCACCGAATAGGCTGGCACGCTAGAGTGTGTCAAATGCGGAACAGCCTAGTATCTAGTGTAAGAAACTATTTACACAACGGATCGTTGAACTGATTTGGTGGGTGCCCAGTTAGAAAATCGGTGAAAACTTTGCGCATCATTCTTGTTTGGTCTCTTATATCTTTCAGTATCGGCCTAGTCGCTTATAGAAATGTGATAACACTAGGGGATAACATTTAGAACTATGTTCTTTTTATTTCGAACTTGTTGTACTGTTGTACTGTATTTCGGCGTTGTTGTGTGGTTCGATCGAACTCTTTGGACGTATTGTAGAGTGGTAGATTCCACGATTTTGCGCGCTCTAGGTTTATGTCAATGCAGATGCGGACGAAATCTGTACTAGCAAAGTAGTCCATTGCGATCATGTTGATTCCGTCTCGTATTTCTCGGTCGCGCTCGTACCTAAGTAGAAAAAAAACAGTTGAAGTGACTGGCCGACGTCATCACGCATTTGAAAGGAGCAACTACCAAGGGCACAAACATAAGAAACTGGCTACTGATGTGCCCGAACAATTCCGATGATATTTATTTGCATTTCTTGTTTACTCTGAGCACAATTTGTCTTCATCGAGACAATAAGAAGAGCTTATATTTTTTTGTAACACAGGTTACGTTAATGAAAATTAAAGTATTTATATCGTAAAGCAGTACATATCGTAGTAATTTTTAAATGTGTCTTATGATGGGCGGATATTACCACGCCTTACCCAAACGTTTCCTTTCGACTCACGTCTATGTTATCATCTGCAACGCGTTGTGACAGAGGGGAACATAAATTTTGGACGCAACAGCTGATATTAGCAAAATCCGCGTGAAATAAGAGGACACACAAATCGATTGCTGAATAGTTTTCACACAATGTGAAAGTGAAACAGAAAGTATCTGGTATCAAATGCAATCGAGCTACAAAAATGTACGAGAGAAACCTAGAAGGGGACCGAGTTTATTTCTATAAGACGACGAAGCTGTTCCATCTGATTAAGGGGTAAACGGAGAGCTCTTTATCGAAGGAAGCGATATCCTATGGGACGGCTCCTAAGAATGACTCGGTGGCAATACGCTTTTCATAATACTAGACGAAAATGAAATCGAAGCCAATTTTCAGTTGTAATATACTGCGGCTCTTTTACAAAGGTGACAAAATATATTAACTGGTTGAAATCTTAAAATAACAAAATCTCTCACTTTTTTTTTTATCGAATTATGAAGACTAAAAGTGATACAATGAATAGTGGAATGTTGCTCGTTAGTGTTAAAGAATGTTAGCTCGTTATAGGGCTCTTTTAGTATTTTGAACTTCTAAAAATGCACACAAATATATTTTTACCCATATGCAATGGGTATGAGTGCACCTTGATTTAGTTGTACATTATGATTCGCCAACGATATGAACACTTTAGTCATTGCGAAACTAGGAGCCAAGGCGAAAAATCAAACTGCACAAAATGGATTAGCATAAAGGCGGGATTTTTGAGAAGCTTAAATACGTGAACAACAAGTTTTATTAAACTTCTCAGTCATAATTGGCAGGCCTTTTCAATTTTCTTATAGTGCATGCCGGGTTTTTATCCGCTGGGAGTATTTAGCAGGTTTTCCTGGACGAAGTAAAGGATTTTTTTACAGTGGCTGTCAAAAGAGTTAGGTTGTTTTACATTTAGTTGAATTGGCCGTCGTTTCCTCAGGTTAGGATGAGTACTGGCACTTTACAGGTCATTACAAATCTTTAATAAGACTTCTATTAAATCTTTAGTGATTTGTAAACAACAAATATTTCATGAGCGAATTGCAGCGAGCAATCTCCTTCATCAGTGATTTGCGAATTCTTTTAATTTTCTGTACACAATAGATCAAGTCCTTTAAATATCTGCTAACACGCGCTAAAGTGTGACAAATAGCCGCTGGTTTATAACGCTGTTTGTTCACAAGTTTAAGGTTCCGCCCTAACGAAAGTTGATACACCGCTCTTATCATATAAATGCACAGACGCAAACACACATGTTTCCTTGTATTGTGAATAAGACTAACTAAGAGAATGGCTTGAAGTATGGCAGCGGCTGAAAGAATTGTCTATATTTACCATCGTTTTCATGTTCGAGCTTGAATGAGAACAAAATATGCTGATATGAAAACCGCCTTATTCACAAACACACATGCTACAATTCACAAAATCTTAACGTGTATTGAACACGGGCGAGATCGGAGGACGTCCATATCGCATTTTATAGGCAAACAATTTTGTTCATACCATCCAGAAATGTAGAAGTTATATTTATCGGCATGTTCACGGCTGCCTTCTGTGAGAGTCCAAAATCGCCACAATGTCGTCGTCGATGCCGGCACGGCAGCGATGGTTTTATAAAACCACGTGTAATTTTTCTGATATTGCAATTGTTTTGTCTTTATCGCCTCCTGAAACCATGAGGTGCTCATAATTATACATGCTATTCAATTCGTTTTCCAATCAGTACAAAGAAAATTCAAACAGCCGTAGGACGAACATTTGACAAAAGGGAGCGAAAAAGGGATATCTAGGATTTTTTTAAACACGGTGCATTTAGAGTAAACTGGCCTGCTTTCTATCACAATCATTCTAAGACGAGAACGCCTCAGTTCGTTACGATAGTCAAAGAGCCATTAGACCATTGGTAACGTCTGTCTTACGAGTTTACACAGTCTCTAATTTCGACTTAGCATTTTTTTATAACGTGCTCGCCATAATGTAAAAGAGTCGAATAAGAGCCAGCATGTCAAAATGAAGAATTAATAGTAAAAACCCTGCCACATTTTTCTAGGTTAGACACAGTTGTCCTCACTTCGTTTGACGGGTCCTTGTGCCACTGTGCTGGAGGATATTCCGCATAAGGAAATATTTTTTTCTTCTAATGAGGTTAAAGGCGAAATCGAAATACGGGCGTCAATAATCACGACGAAGGTATTTGCCACGGTTGGACCAGGGTTGGAAACCCATTTCATATTACTTCAAGCACATGAGAGAATCTAGCACTATTTAGCCGCAAGGCTAAAAATACCAGGTTGAGCAGCGGCCCCAACGTCAGCACGACAGTCTCATTTGGGCTTAATAGAGGCTGTTAAAAGAAAAATTAGTAGCCTTTATAGGGTGGGCGGAGCATGCTATCGAAAAGGATAGTGGGTTGGAATTTACCCTTAGTTGATTCAGGTCAGCAGACCTAGGACGAATATGGCGTACGCCCGGTAGATTGAATTCCTGCGTGCGTTTGTGATGTCGATAGGTCACTATGACCCTATGATTAGCTTCTATCACTCGGTAGAGGCGTTGACGCATCACGTACTGTAGCTTCGTCAAGGGTCTTCTAGGATAGAGGAGTTCACCTAGAATTAGAGATTGAATGAATATACTTTGCGATATTACCGTCATTCACACCGTAAGTACGTTTCAGACAAAACTTCCGGCGTTTAATGATGGACGATAACAGTGTACTGGAACTAACATCGTACCGTTTCCGTATTCTCAAAATTGGGTCTATTCTTTATGAAAAAATCCATACAAAATCAGGTTGCGGGTTGCAATGATTTCACGTTAAAGTATATATATTGAAAATCTCAAATGCGTTTGAAGCTGCGTTGTTTTAAGAATATCTGTCCTCTACGAAATATCATCAACAAAATAGAAACACAACTTATTTGTCTTCTTTTTTTTTTTTTTTTTTTTTTGTCA